>CM076575.1:579130938-579245318 GCA_034641835.2 Pinus albicaulis | reverse complement strand
ATTTCTATTATCCAACCAGATTGGATAACCGAAGCAAGAGATGAATGGAAGAAGGACAAAGATGTATGGACACTCATTCAAAATTTGCAGCAAGATCCTAGTACATCTGATACATTTAGTTGGAAAATGATTCCTTATGGTACAAAGATCGCTTATATCTTTGTAAGAATTCCCAACTAAAACAAAAGATTCTTCTGGAATTGCACACTTCTCCTTTAGGAGGACACTCAGGATTTTTAAAAACTTACCACAGGGTGAAGAAAGAATCTTTTTGGGATGGCCTTAAATCTGATATTCGAAAGTTTGTGGCGGAATGTTTGGTTTTCCAGCAGAATAAAGTGGAAACAATTAAGACCCCAGGACTTCTACAACCTTTATCCATTCCAAGTCAACTTTGGGAGGAGATTTCAATGGATTTTATCACAGGTTTACCTAAGTCCGAAGGAAAGAGTGTCATCATGGTGGTAGTTGATAGACTTACCAAGCATGCACACTTTTGTGCATTATCTCATCCATTTAAAGCAAGTACAGTTGCTACTACATTTATGGACAGAATTCAAAAGCTACATGGAAGCCCAAGGGTTATTGTGAGCGACAGAGATCCCATTTTTACTGGAAATTTTTGGACGGAGTTATTTTCTTGTTTGGTACTCAATTAGCTCATAGCTCATCTTATCATCCTCAATCTGATGGTCAAACTGAGATAGTAAATAAATGTTTGGAAGGATATCTTCGTTGTTTTGTATCGGATAAACAAACACAATGGGTCAAGTGGTTATCTCTTGCTGAATGGTGGTATAACACTTCCTTCCATACTGCAGCAAAAATGACCCCATTTATGGCACTTTATGGATATCATCCACCATCCATCACATCATCTTTAAGGGAAAATTCTAAGGTTCAAGCAGTGGAAGATCACATCGAGCATCAGCAAGAAGTTCTCCAACTCTTAAAGGATAACCTAAATTTGGCACAAAATCGAATGAAACAACAGGCAGATCAACATCACAGCAAGAGAATTTTTGATGTAGGAGATTGGGTATTTTTACGACTACAACCATACAAAAAAATGTCCCTCAAGCAAGCTAAGAAGGATAATAAATTATCGCCAAAGTACTATGGTCCTTACAAGGTGTTGCAAAAGATTGGTACTATGGCATACAAATTGGAGCTTCCTGCTTCTTCGCGAGTACATCCAGTTTTCCATGTTTCATGCTTAAAGAAGGTTATAGGTGAAAATCTTCCAGCTCAAACAGTATTGCCAGAATTGATGGGGAAGGGAAAATCATATTGGAACCTGAAGCAGTCATGGAAAAAAGAACTCGACAACTACGGAATCGATCAATTTCAGAGTATCTCATCAAGTGGAAGAACTTACCCACTCAAGATTCTACATGGGAGGATGAGAATTTTATACAAAAGCACCCAGAGCTACTCAAGCATTGAGGACAACACTTTTTTTGAAGGAGAGGGGCATGTTAGGTCCCTATATTACTAGTATAGTCCCTTATTGTTGTTAGTGTAACCCCCTTATTGTTATTATTGTACCCTTGTAACCCCATTTTTGTTATTATTGTGCCCTTAAATTATTATTGTTAGGTCAGCTAGGATTACATTGTGGCCCACTAGGATTACATTATGGCCCCATGGACTCCTATATATAGAAAGGAGGTTTTATAAATTGTATCATCCAAGAATTGTTCATTTATGTAATGTATTGGAGGTTTCCCCCTTGAAGTGGCTTATTTCTAAGGCGTTGATATCTCTTTTCTTCTATTTTTGGAGCTGGTTACACAACAAAGGGGTTTAATTTAAAAAGAACATGTAAAAGTGATTCTCAATTATTTATAAAAGTGGGTCACATAAAGTATTTTTTTTCAAGTGAGCTTATTTTATTAAGTTTGGAAAAGGGAGGGGATTTTTTTTTAAGTACAACTTCAACATCAACTTTCAACCTATCACGTAACTATTTGGCATCTACTGCAACTTGTTTTTAAAAAGGCATAACTTCTTCATCTGGAAGCCGTTTTCAGAGCTGTTTTTTTAACCAAATTAATTTTTCAAGATATTTCCATTAGAGCAGTTGGTTTTAGCCATTTTAGCTTAATTGAGTTTTAAAAATGGAAATTTCATGCCCAATTATTCATGCACAACATCAATTTGGAGAACTCTTTAACTTCATATTCAGGAATGGAACTTTCTACTTGTGGTTTTCAAGCATAAAGATGTGTTTATTCATTGAATGTATCTTCTTCTTCTCATTCTCATGAGTGGCTCATTGATTCTGGAGCCTCTTACCACATGGCCAAAAATAAAGCCATGTTTTCTTCTTTAACTTATTGTAACACCAAAATTATTTATGTTGGTGATGATAGATCTCTTAGTGTTGTAGGGTATAGAACCATTCATCTAAATAATGGTCATTTTAATGATGTATTATGTGTTCTTACCTTGTCCTGCAACCTTCTATCTGTTTATCAAATAACTCATTGAGGTGAAGGGAAAAAAGTATAATTCTCACCTCATGATGTTGTAATTAAGGACCTCAAAGATCCAAGACATATTTTAGCTACTAGTATTGCTGATGATTCCATAAGGTTGTATAATTTTGAAAATTTTGGGTCATCATGCCTTCCTTCAGTTTTTGTTTCTCATAATGATGAAATGAGAAAAATTTGGCATGAGCGATTTGGTCACTTAAATTATCGCTCTCTTAAAACTCTATGTAAAGAAAATATGGTGACAGGTCTTCTTATGGTATCTTGTCGAGATGGTGTTTTTTCCAGATGTGTACTCAGAAAAAATCATCGAAATAGTTTTGAAAAACGTGCCTCTTAGCATGCTTCAGCCCCTTTGCATCTTGTGCACAGTGATTTATGTGGTCCACTTCCAGTTGTTTCTTTCTCTAGCTACAAGTAATTCTTAACTTTCATTGATGATTTTTCAAGACGCACTTGGGTATACTTCTTAAAAATCAAGAGTGAAGTTTTTAACATGTTCTTGGCCTTTAACGCCTTTGTTGATAAATAATTTGGACATCACATTCTTAAGTTAAGATCTGAAAATAGAGGAGAATATGTTAACAAAAAAATTATCCACTTTTTCACTAATCATGACATTCAATTGCAAC
This sequence comes from Pinus albicaulis, assembly GCA_034641835.2. Classification (NCBI taxonomy): domain Eukaryota; kingdom Viridiplantae; phylum Streptophyta; class Pinopsida; order Pinales; family Pinaceae; genus Pinus; species Pinus albicaulis. The sequence goes on along the minus strand of CM076575.1, from coordinate 579,242,188 downwards.
ATACTATTTTGTATACTCTACAACAAAATGGTTTAACTGAAAGGAAGAATCACACTCTAAAAGAAATGGCTAATTGTATGCTTCAATCGAAAGGACTTAGTCTTATTTTTTGTTCAAAAGCAACTAACTATGCAGATTACATAGTAAATTCTACTCCTAAGGTTTTAAGGAATATAACTCCTGAAGAAGCCTAGAGCTCAATCAAGCCAGGTGTAATTCACTTTCGTGTTTTTGGAGGGAAGCTTGGGCCCATATTCTATATGCGAAACATAAAGCCTTATAACCTAAGAGTGAAAATGCATTTTTGTTTAATATTATGAAGATCTCAAACGATATAGAATTATTCAACCAAAATCCAATAATTTAATCACTAGAAGAGGTGTAAAATTTGATGAAAATATATTGGCCTACGAGCCTAGTTCGGCGGGTGTGCCACCTTTGGCCTGTGAGCCTGATTCAGCATATGTGCCACCTCTCTTTATCTCTTATATTTTTGACAAAATTCTTTCTATTTCGGATGATGATAGTGAGGATGAAAATATTCCTCCACCTCGTCAATATATTTCTTCAGCTCCACAGCTTCCAAGATGGGTTCGTTCTACTCGGGATGCAGCATGTTCTCTTGCAGCTGACCCTGCAGATCAACTTCGTACACGTTCTCAGTTCCAAAGAGCCTCTTCCTTATTGGCTCAAGTTCCATAAAATCCTGATCCAGACAGCTTTGAAAAAAATTCAAGTCATCCATATTGGGATGCATTTGTGAATGAAGAATATTGTTCCTTAATGGAAAAAATTACTTGGGATGTTGTTCCTCTTCCAAAGGGAAGAAAACTTTTCAGATGAAATTGGGTTTATAGAACAATGTTTGGACCAGATGGAAAAGTGGATAAACATAAAGCACATCTTTTTGCTAAAGGATTTTCACAAGTTGAAGGAATTTATTATAATGAAACCTTCTCCCCTGTTTCCAAAATGAATACTATCTTCCTTGTTCTTTTCCTCGCTACCTCTTTTAAATGAGAAGTCCATCAGATTGATGTTAAGTTTGGCTTCTTATAGGGGATTTGCATGAAGAAATCTGCATGGAGCAACCCCCTGGATTTATCCAAAACGACTCTATCCATGTTTGTTACCTTAGGAAGTCTCTATATGGTCTCAAACAAGCCCCTTAGGCTTCGTATGCCAAAATGGATAGCTTTCTCTTAGATAATGGCTTTTCTATATGTCATTCTGGAAACACTGTCTACACCAAGAAAGTGGGTAAGTCCTTAATAATACTTGTTATTTATGTTGATGATCTTATCCTTACTGGTAGTGATCCCAACGATATAAACCATGTGAATTCTAGCCTCAAAAAGATGTTTGAAATGAAAATCCTAGGACACTTGCATGTCTGTGATCTTCTATGCCACTTTCACATGGAAGACTATAAGCCAACCCCTTCTCACTATCATTCTGGAGTCAAGATTTCAATCACTTGTACTACCCCTGAAGTTCATGCCACCTTATGCCTTCAACTTGTTGGTCAAATTTTGTATCTAACCCATACATGTCCTGACCTTTCCTTTGACGTTGGTCATTTTGCTCGGTTTATGCACCAACATCTAGAAATTCAGTAGAAAGAAGCTAAAAGAGTACTTCGACATATTCAAAGTACAGTTCAGTTCAAGATTCATTACAGTGCAGGAGAATCTCCATTGTTGATTGGTTTCACTAATTTAGATTAGACTAGTGACCCTGATGATCGAAATTCTACTGCATGTTATCTATTCACTCTTGGTTCAAGACCTATTACATGGTCTTGTAAGAAACAAAGTTCCATATCTCTTTCTTCAGTAGAAGTAGAGTATCATGGTGCAGTTGAACCCTGTAAGGAAACCTTGTGGCTTCGTCATATCCTGTCTGAATTCGATCTTCATTAGCAACATCCAACTACACTTTGGTTTGATAATCAGAGTGTCATTCAACTATGCAAAGATCCAGTTCAACATCAGAACATGAAACATATTGAGCTATACATACACTTGATCAGAAATCTCATTCATGGTCATGTTCTTGAAGTGCAATATTGTTCAACCAATGATCAAGTTGTTGATATCTTTACAAAGGCTCTCACAGAAGCGAAGTTTACAAAACTTCAATCTATGTTTGGAGTTCAGGAAATTTATAATCATTAAGGGGGGGTAGGCTCTAATGCCGCCTTCCTTCTCCTATTATGTCACCTTTGTAAATCCTTCAATCCAATCCTAGGTTATTCTTAAGGGGGGATGTTAGGATATTTTGATACATAGGAAATAGTCTCTTATTGTGTCACCTTTGTAAATCCTTCAATCCTATCCCAAGTTGTTCTTAAGGGTGGATGTTAGGATATTTTGACACATAGGAAATAGTTAAGTATAACTTGGTCTAGCGTATATTTAGGTAAAGTTTTTTTATTTACTATGTGAATTTGTAAATTATAATCTGATGGTCACAATATGTAGTGATCCGACAGTTCACTCTCTCCTTGGTATTACTGACACTTGATCTGTGGCTTAATACCATATTGGTCCATGATCTCTATTTAAGGAGCATGGAGGGTCATTTTTTCGGTCGCCATTTACGAGAGAAGCTTATGTAAATTTTCTTTATTTATATTAATAAATTACTGAAGTGGTCGAGTTGGCTCAGGTCATGGACTATTTCCCTATTTGAGTGTTTTAACCACGTCAAATACTAGAATACTGATCTATGATCTATTTGTGAGCAGTGACCTTTGGTGTTTGATCTAAGGAACTTACCCTGTAAATTCCTACATAATATGTTTTCAAATGAACATATGATGACCTCAAAACTTACGACATGTGAATAATCCATAATGTTTCCCCAATAAAGGAAGGGGCCAAGCATTTTTATAAGAAGCTACGAAAGGTACATCCAATGCTTGAGCCTTGATTTAGAGGGGGTTGAGGAAGTTGTTAGGTGTCGATCCTCGTAAGGAATAATTCCAAGGAAATATTCTTGTGCATGTATTTCTGAAATCTCAACCATGCCTCAGATAAAGATAATTATCTTTTGTTATCAATGGAGGAGATATTATAGATAGTATCAGGGTTAGAATTTTTTTCTCTTCTTGACGAATTTTCTATATACAACCAGGTTCTGGTGTTAGAGCCTAGTAGAATTAAAACCACATTTCAAGAAAAGTGGGGAATGTTAGCTTTCAGAAGAATTCCTTTTCGTTTGTTTAATTTTAGTGCAAGATTTCAACAGGTGATGGAATTATCAACTCAAAATTATCTTCCTGTTCTCTTCTTATTTTTTCGAACCCACCTAGAATGTCTTTCATGAATATTAGCATAATTGGATTCTTCTAAAAATGGCCACCAAGTTTCTCATCATTCATAATTTGTAAGAATATCATAAACCATTCCAAAATTGATTGTGATACCTCTCGTGAGAGGTCTAGGAATTTTATCCTATACTTTCTCTCACTACTCAATTCAAGGACCTTGAGAAGAAATTAATTTCCATAATAATTCAATTCATCTCTATATTATTATTTCTGTTAGTTGGGATCATAATAATTCTTCCATTACACTAGCCTTATGATAGATGGTTGCTCAAAGGTTCCTACATTAGCTCTAGTTATTTTCCCTCCTCTCGTGAGAATATTAATATTTTCCTACACCACTGGCTCTGGTTCTCATGGTTCACCATTAATCAAGTTAGCTCCCATCATCCGGTTACGTTCTTCCCAAGAGGAAATCAACTCCAGGGAATATTTTGTGGCATGTGTATTCACCTGACAATGTGAACACCAAGTTCTCCTCTGCATTGGACATTCCCTTACAACATGAACTTCCTAGTCACATTTATAACATCTGATTATGCCTCGTCCTCCTATCCTCCCTCCCCTTAGATCTCCTCCTCCTCTTCCTCGAGGAGATTTATTGATTCAGAAATTTGTATGAACTAGGCAATTGTCCAAAGAATCTAAGGAAAAGCATTGATTTGTATGATGTGTGGCAATCCACAAAATTCACAAAACAAATTATTTGCCAGATTCGAATACTTTTGGAAAATAGCACATGACTGAGGTGAGTGGAAAAAGGACTGAAAAATTTCACAATACTCATTCATAGAAATAACTTGATGTGGAAGGAATGGATGGTATGGATCTGTACGTATGAAAGGCATTGTTGAAGAAATTTTCACAACTCCAGGATTATTCAGTGTCGATGGAGGAGGTCCCATAGGAAAACTATATGGTCTTGGACCCCTACATCGCAGAAATTTTGTGACATGATTTCCTTTGAATTGACAGTGTGTACACCAAAATTGAGGTGGCACAGGTTGCGTAGGAGAAATATCCTTGATCCTCCTAGTGAGAGTATAAATCTGGTTTTTGAGTGCCATAATAGAAAGATCAATAGAAGGATCACTGAATTTTGAATCCTAAGGATATCTCACAATTTCTTCAATCATTGCCTATTATAAAGCATCCTACAATTTGTCAATATTTTCTTGTGACAACAAAATCCTATTCATTGGAAACAAAGCTTTAATAAAAAAATTCCACGGATGATGAGGATCAATAGGATATGATAGTTTTATAATAGCATCTTTGAATCTTTGCATGCACTGCGAAGCATATTACCCCTCCCTTCGAAAAATATCCAATAATTCCACCAAGCCTTTCTAATTATATTTAGGTGACTTAAATTATTGAATAAATTATCATTTAACAACATCCATAGCAGCATTGTTATTTTCATCAATCCAACTAATAAACCAGTGGAGTGCCCTATCCCTTAAAGTAGTTTGGAATTCAAGGAGTTTTGTGGCATCCAGAATTTTTCAAGCCCTCCAAAAAACTTCACATAGATACCTATGTTTCTCATCATCTTCACCACCTTCGACTAAATATTTTGGACAATGAGTAAGTGATCCAACCATATTTCCAGCCATAATTGTGTGCCCCGGCTGAAAAGTTACAAATCCTTTGGAACCAAGCTAAAAGTGATTACATGAACTGGATTGAGCACCACTGTTGGAACTACTTCCTCGTTTGGAACTACCAACACTATATCTAGAATGTATCTATTAGAAATTTATAGTCTTAGTTAGCTCAAAAAGGAATTGATGAAGATTTTGATATAGAACAAGGGTGAGGTTAGGGAGAGGAAGAGTTGTCTGGTATGTTGCAGGTTGTTGCTAATAGGGTTCGAATTGTCTTCAAATAATAGTCACCTCATTATAAAATTCATGTAATCATCTACTGAAGTATGCTCCCCTGACATTGTAATCGACTTCACAGGTGGTTCAAGCATATGAAATGATGCTAACTCCAAGTGGGGCCTATCAATCTATTATTGTTGATACAACACCCCCCAAAATTTTTGCCTACACCCGAATTTCGGAGCCTATTTTGATTTTTCATACTATCATTAGAATTATTAAGAGTTACTTCCTATCTTTTCTCTAAGTGTCTTTGTCCCATTTGTAAGAAAACCAAAGTGTCATGTTTTAGCATGTCAAATGTCACACAATGCACAAAAGATATTTTTGGTGGTTTCAAGGGGTTATATTTGCGTAAATTAGTTGGTCTTACAGTGTAAACATGTGCCACACTCATTTCCAATTTTTTAGGCATTGTTGCACAAGTGTCATCATTTTCATTGAAAAGTGTATATTTAGTGTCACACTTGGATTATGTCGTCACAAAGTTATCGCATTGAGGATAGTATGTTTTTCATGTATTCTATATGATATTTTTTGTGTCATAAAGTTTTCTAAGTGTGTGATCACAATCAAGTATTTTCACTGATGAAATTAGCTTCATGGATCCCACACTTATTCAAAACTAGAAAAATCCTCGACCAGGAAGCCTAGCCTCGTCCAGCCTTCCTAACCGGTGAATTTTGCATTCTCAATCCTCAAGAAGCAACCCTATCTCTTGGAAATGGACAATACAAATTTCCTACCTCCATGAACTTTGCATTGCATAGTCTCAATTATCAAGCCCAACCCTTCACCTCTTCAACTATGCACTTCTGCAATCACCTAGCATCCCTATCCTTCCAGCACTATTCAGTGGGAAATTTCAGTCATCAAGCCCTCGACCTAGATCCTTGGATCCCTCAACTATGCAATATTCAAGCACATTCCAGCCTCAAATACACAAAACATCGTCTCAAGGCCCATAATTGACCCTTGACTACCTCAAGTGCGTAATTGTGTAGTCACTGACCATCTCCAGAATTCTTCCAGCCGGTTCTAGCTCAGTTAGTGGATCATCATGCAACCTCTTAGACTAGGGGATTATCGTGTTGATGTCATATTTTCATGAGTGAATTGAAGATGTAGGTTCTTTATAATGATATGATATGATGATGAAGAAGGAAATGGAGAAGAATACCATGCTAAAAGACACCTCTGAAGTTGCTTCATAAACTAGGAGGAAGCAAAGGTACATCAATTTGCAACAATAGTTAAATAACTAAGAGCATTGAATACTCCTCATCCTCAACCATATGGAGGTGGAAGAAGACATAATTCTCTATCCCTTAGAAGACACAAAGAAAACAACAACAAATAATGGCTTGATATTGTGATGTCATCATGCAGTCCATGTCATCAGTGTCATGTCATGTTTTGTTGAGTCATAATATGCCACATTATTTTGTGGATTATGTAAATTATTATTCAAAAATGTATTGTAAAATGGAAGTCTAAAGGACATGTGCAAAATTTGAAGAGTCATGCAAAGAGAGAGAAGTCATAGGGAAGTCAAAAAATCATGTGGGTAGTCCAAGAGTCACAAAGGAAATCAAGGATCACCCCATTGGTTAAATATACACCCTCATTATACAAGAAATTTCATTTTCACCCTCGCTTCTCCCATAATGCATTAGAGATACAAGATATTTATTTTGGGGAGCAAGTAATGGCTCCAACGCTCCACTATTGGAGCTAGTGGTGTATGTTGTATGCAAGTGTCTTGGGAATTTTACTTAATATATGAATCCAAATGGCTATCACATTCTTTATTAATGGATTATGAATATTTGTAAGATTTTTATGTGAATGTTTATGATTCATGTTTTTCTTACCTTTACTAACATAGCTGAACTATTTTGGTTATTTAGTGCTTATCATATTGAGAATGTGTTGTAATGGTTGAAATGACGGTCGCATCTTTGTCGACTATTCTGCTAGATGTTAGATAGATCTTCCCTATTTATGTGTTTCTATGCTAGGGTGGTACTATTACCCCTCTCTTAGAGGCTCAATTTATTTTCTCCTCGCAGTAGAAGAACCTTCACACACCTACAACCAAACACTCACCAGGCACACTTACCTACTTTTTCGAGCCACATATGTGATCCTCTCTCCTGATGGTAGTTAAATCCAAGGAAAACCTTTAATAAAACAGTAATTGGGTCATATTCTGGATGGGGATCCTATCCAAAATGGTGTGCGGTCGAATTGGGACCACATATTAGGGAGACCCCTTTGAATGTTGGAAAGTCCAGCACTGTCAAAATTTCTAGTGCTAGAAGGAGGGCAGCCATATTTTTATTGGTGAAAACTCCACTCACCCTCATCATACTTAGTTTTGTCAAGGTAGTAATATTCCCAACACCTTTCCTACTCATATTCCTAAAGTTGGTGGATCTCCTCAGCCTGGTCCTGAAAAAACTTGTGAAATCTATTACAGGCACATCTAGGCAATTTGACTTATAACCCGTTGCTTTACAAAATTTATCTGATTGATCCCTAGATTACACAATCTTCCCCTTTTTTCCCAAAAGGAAAGAAACCATTCCTATTGGGATATTGGCCTCTATAGTCAAATATTTGGTTCTCGCCACCCTTGAGGAGTTAGAAAAGGCTCAAAAAATCCCAAAGAAACTAGAGAAACCTCCATCTCATAGCAGGGGTGATGGGGACAAGGTTTTTCTCTTATATGACACTTTCCCTTGGATTTTGAAGGAGAGGATCACAAAGACGAAGACATTTTGGACCAAGATCTGGATTAGATTTCTTAGGGCCCACATGTTCTATCGGGTATTTTACACAAGATACCGAGACACCCAAAAAATATGCTAACGAAGTATAACCCTGACAAAGCAACCAAAGAAGAATACCATTTGGATAAATTTTACCTACAACTACGGATGGTAGAGGTACGTTACGATGATGTTTCATGTAGACTCTTTCCTTGTGCCTTAGATGCTAGAGCAGTCATTTAGTACCACAGCCTTCCTCCAAAATAAATATGGAATTGGAAGGGGTTTAAAAGGTTGTTCCTTGAAAATTTTGTCGATGAAAAAGCGCTAACCATGTTATTAAAATATTTGAGCAATCTGAAGATGAAGCAGAAATAAAAGGTTAAATATTTTAATCAAAGGTCCAATCGCTTATTGAAAAAATTTCCTAAAAACACGAAACCTGATGACTCGATCACAATTTATTACTATACTTTTGCCTTACCAATAAGCATCATGTAGTTCATCAAGAGAACTATCAAGGAAACTTTTGCTAAAAATTATGAAGAAGCCATTGTGGTTGAAAAAGAATTTTGTGCAATTTGAGTCATTTTCGATGATGAACCATCAAAATACTCCAAGGACATGAGTAAAATGTCTCAGGCCTCTTCACGTAATGGTAAGGATAAATAATCCAGTGATATTGAAAGATTCACCTAGACCATCAATTCTATGTCCAATGAGTTGGTAGAGTTGAAATGGCGGTCAAGTAAGACCACCATCAACAACAAGTTTCTCTAATTCAACTTCTTGAGAAGGGCTACCAATGACAACAATAACAATAATCATCCAACTAATCCTGCACAAATATTAAACATCGTGTTGAATTTTGAATGCATGGGCATGGACCAATATTGTTCTTTATTTCAAGAATATCATTCAAAAAATACATGCCCACACTGGAATCATAGCATGAACACTCTAGTTGTACACATCATTGACACAATACTTTGAAATGATCAGATTGATCCAATGGAAGAAAATGAAGAAATTGTTGCAGCTGAAGAGAATGTGAGTGTTGGGAACACAATGAATGCTTTCAATTGTGTATTCACGGCTAGAAAATAAATTTCACAGAGAAACCACTAACTGAGGACTCGGCTCAAAAGAAAATTAGTTGATGTACGTTGAGAAGACAAAGGCCAGTTTCTAAACAAGAGTTATCGAGGAAGAAATTGAAATAACACTTGTTAACAAAAATCACACTATCTTTCAACTCAGCTTAAAATGCTCATAATAAGCTTGGAAATACTAATTCAATGAAAAACACTTTCACCAACAAAAAAATAAAGTATACCATTCCAGAAGTATCAAATAAATTCACTCCTCGAGACACTTCGGCGATGTCTATCGCATTCGATTATAATATAGTCGAATACATGAATAAATCTCACATTATTATTTCAGTATTTGATCTTACAAGGATCACATGCCAACAGAAACTACTTGTACGAGCTCTTGACCAATCTTCCTTAGGTGATAATGCTTCTTTACAGAAGGGATCTGGTAATTCTTCTGGTCGTCTAGATTTTTCTGTTAGTGCACTAACATTAGAATCTAACACAATCTGCCCTTTGTTTTTATTGAAGTTCAAATTTTTTAATTACAATATACATAATTTATTATTTGATTATGGTGCATCTGTAAATGTGATGCCATTATCTGTAGCTAAGAAAATTAATGCTAAATGGGATAAGACAGATGCACAGATTATTCGGCTGGATAGGTCTGTTATGAAAAAAATTTGTGAACTCATAAATGTTCGTATTCGCCTATCATATGATCAACGAGATCACAGGTGCATAATCATAGTAATTGTGGACATCTCTAAAGCCTATAGTGTATTACTGAGCAGGGACTGGTCCAACAAATTATAGGGGTATTTTTCTATGGACAATGTGATTCATGTATCTATGTGGAATCAAAACCTTACATGAAGCACACTATCACACTATTTGAGGGAAATAATGAGCCATTTTCTTTCATGGATCTGATTTTTGGAAATTACTTTTTGGAGGTTGACCTTGGGTACTACCTTGCTCACCCTTCCCTAGTCCCATTAGACACACAGTTGTAACTGATTCCTATTCCAAGTGGCGGAAATGATGTATGTACAGTAGATAGTAGTAGTACTAGTATAGGGCATAACTCTTTTAATTTTGATTTTTGGATTTTTTATTTTGATGGTTCAAAATGAGAGATCTCTATAGCTGCTTGTGTTTTAGTAGACCCACAAAGGGAGGAAACACCTGATCCCTTGTTTCTTGTAATTTGAGTTCACTAATAACACTATAGAATATAAATCACCCATCTTGGGTTTACAAAAAGTCATTGACCTAAAATTATGGGTTCTTAAAGCATTAGGTGAATTTGATATCGTTATATGAAAGGTATGAAATACTATACATTGTGTGTCACCTAATATTAAAATTTATCAACAAGAGGTATGGAATTTGATTTCTCAATTCCAAGATTTCTATATTGTATCTATTCCTATAACGTGTAACGCAAATTTGGATGCATTATAAAATTTTATTTCTAGGTTGTCACCACTTATGAATGGTTTTTATATTGAAATTATTTATAAGCCATATGTCCCTGATAATATCACTATACACGTTTTCAATGATGACCAACAGATACTACATTTCGTGGAAAATTTTGATGTGTTCAAAGATGCATCCATTGAAGAATACGAGCACGAAAAAGTTTCGCAAGATGTAGCTCGGGAAAACAAGGAGAACCCCATACGAAAGGGTATGATATCACTAGAGAAGTTGTATGACTTGCAAAATCACTTTAGAGGACCAGACAACACCAAAAATCACAGTTCAACAATGTCGCATGAGTAGATCAATATTGGAATAGAGAAAGACCTGAAGTTTTTTAATCTCAGTACTTGTTCCATACCTCAAGATGGGCAAGCTTTTATCCACTTATTCAAGAATTACCGATATGTTTTGATGCGGAAATATGAAAACCTTAAAACTTTAGACATGTGAATAATCCAACATGTTATTCCAATAAAGGAAGAGGCCAAGCCTTTTTAGCATAATTTGTGAAAGGTACATCGAATGCTTGAGCCTTGATTCAGAAAGAGTTGAGGAAGATGATAGATGCTTAGATCATTTGCAAAGTGTGGTATTCAACATGGGTTTCTAATCTGGTACTACTAAGGAAGAATTTTAGGGAAATATGCTTATGTGTGGATTTCTGAAATCTCAACCATGTCTGGGACAAAGATAATTATCCTGTGTTGTCAATGGAGGAGACATTACAAATAATTTTGAGGTTAGAAATGTTTTCTCTGCTTGAAGGATTTTCTGGCTACAACTAGGTTCTAGTCTCAGAGCCTGACAGACTTAAAACCACATTTCAAACGAAGTGGGAAACATTCTCTTTCAGAAGAATTCCTTTTTGGTTATTTAATGGTAGTGAAACATTTCAATATGTGATGGTAATATCATTTTGCGGATCAATTGATCATAGAATGGTTGTGTATCTTGACGACAGTGTTTTTGAAGAGGATATCCGACCACCTATGCTACTTAAAGGAAATATTTGAGTGATGTTTAAAAGACAGGATATATCTTCATCCCAAGAACATAATTTTTTGCAGTGTCTAAGGGAAACATCTTGGGCCATATCATAGATAAGTGTGGGATTTAAGTAGACCACGAAAGGGTCATGGATATTATGCATATTCCCTTCCTAGTGAACAAGAACTCCATGCAGTCCTTCCTAGGGAAGATAAAATTTCTATGCAAGCTCATCTCCAATTATGCTCAAATTGTGAAACTCATGCAGGGGATGGTGAGGAACGATGCAGGTAGATAAAAGGGAAAAAGATGTATTTTCTCTTATTAAGTACGAAATTGCAGAAGCACCAACCTTTTATATCCCAGATTTCAACAAGGATTTAATACTATACAACTTCTCTTCTGATACTTATCTTATGGTTGTGCTTAAAAATATATATAATCATAACAATGAGAAGCCTATATATTTTATGAGTGATAGCCTACAAGGATCAAAACTCAACAATACCACCATCGATAAATAGGCTTATGCAGTATACAAGGTGGTGAAGCACTTCCAACCCTATCTTCTCAACAATCATTGTATTATATTTGTGCTACATCCAACGGTCAAACTGTTGCTTTTCCAACAAGAGTTGGGTGTGAGAAGAGAAAACTAGATGGCTTATTTACAAGATGGTATAATTTGGAATTCAAACTAGTTCACATTATCAAGGTCCATGGCCTATGTCAGTTAGTAGCAGAAGCAGTGAATGCAATAAAATATGATCCATCTGGATAGGATTAGGAAATATAGCTGTACAATGTTGAGCGAGCTACCTCCACTACTATCTCAAACTCTTGGTACGCAAATGTGCATCAGTATCTTGAGCATGGTACTTTTCCCTCTCACTCATTTTCATGATAGAAGATGGAAGTTATATTGAAAGTGTTATATCACCAGTTAGTGAATGGGGTGATTTTCAAAAAGCACCATAATGGAGTACTGCTCAAATTATTAGAAGCATAGGATTCACAAAATGTTTTACGTCACCTCCATGATGGACTAGTTGGGGGCCACTTCGCGGGTGACACTACAACGCAAAAATTCATGCATGCCATTTTTTATTGGCCCACATTATTCAAATATGCTTACGCATATACCTGCAAGTGTTTGTTCTATCATAGATTTTTCAGTTGAGGAAATAATTCAACCGCCCCATTGCAGCCTATCGTTGTGGAAGAACCATTTCAACAATGGGGTTTGGATGCTATAGGTGGTAATTTTCTGCACTCATCAAAGTAGCACCACTATATTCTCACTGCCACAGATTAATTTATGTGGTGGATAAAAGTGGTTCCACTTAAGCATGTGAACGATTAATAATTCATCAACTTTCTCAATCAAAATATCATCTCCACGTTAGGTGTTCCGATTTCACTTGTTTTTTCTAATGAGACATACTTTTCATCATTGAGATTATATGATTTTTCATTGGAAAATGGAACTATATTGAAGCATTTTTATAATTACTATCTGTAGGGAAATTTCCTTGTTGAGTCCACTAATAAGAACCTTATATGCATTATTAACAAGATTGTTTTATACTAATAGAGGAACTAGCTCTCTTCTTTGGTGAATGTCCTATGGGCTGACTGATTCATGCCTAAGGCTTCTCCAAATACATCTCCTTACATCCTAGTGTATGGAAAATAATCCATCCTACCTCTAAACATTTATCTACCTTCCATTAAACTTTTACAAGAGTCCCATTATAAGCCATGCCTATTAATTCAAAGTATGATAGACACCCTTTGCAAGTTACGAGAATAAATACATAAACATAAAGAAAAATTATCCATCCATAAGATTTGTATCAAGAGATGGTTTGAAAAGAAGTATGCAGGGAAAAATGAATTCGGGTTGGGTGACCTGGTCTTGAAGTGCAACAATTCCCATGAAGGAAAATGAAAACATAATAAGTTCCAATCCCTATGGATGAGACCATTCACAACACACGAGAAGCTTGGCCAATGCACATATTGTCTTCAATATTTTGACAGGAAGATTAACTATCTTCCTGTTAATGAATAATATTCAAAATAGTGTTTTTAATTATGGTCTAGGGTTGTGCCTTACCCTATGTACATATTTTATTTTCTTATTTCTTTGTTTTGTTTGGTATCGCATTTTCATTTTCCATATGTAAATAAGTATCATGTGTAAATTTGTTTTCCGGATTCATTGTGTGTGGCTGAGTTGAAAAATGTCTTGTGGCACTACAACATTTGTCTAACCTTCGGTCATCCTTCTTTTTGTTAGTTACGTCTTCTGGTCAATTATTTTTGGATGAAAAATATGATCCTTCTATAAGGATATTTTTGTGTTGAACCATGATACGTATTTATATTTTGTAAACCTTATTCCCATACATGGTTCTTTATGTTTCAACGTTTTCATTCTTATCCAATCAAGTAGAAGAGGAAAAGGGGAAAATATAAATGAGAAAACCTTAATCACGTGTATTTATATGCTTCTCTGAAGGAAAAACCTCTTATACTCTCAATATGTAGGTATCCCTCTTCCTCCCATTTAAATCAATAAGTGCCTATGCACATTCTTGTGTAAATATATAAATAAAGGGTGAAAGAAGAGAAAGGCTTCCTATGTAGAGAGTTCAAGCATGAAATTCCACTGGGATACTATCTAGGCTCGCTTGAAATGGAGCAATTTTTGTGCTCCTGTAGTGACTCCATCAGGGTACTGTCCATGCCTACTAGTGGCGAAGCAACACCATATATGAAAAACAATACTCTCAAAATATAAATCTCACGAACTATACTACTCTTTCCTAATTTGAAACATTTTGATATTGTTGATCTTATGCTTTTGTTCAACCAACAAGGGACAAAGGGGACTATGTTTATTGATGAGGTAAATGGGGAAACCAAAGTGATATGAATGATGAATCAATACTCCTGAAGAACTAGACCTTGGACAAAATAATCAACCTCGATAGTGAAACTGGAATTGTATAAGTGTGTTGCCAAGTGTTTTCACTACTACAACACCCTCCAAAAATTTTTCCAACACCCAAATTTTAGAGCCTACTTTGAATTTTCATACTATAGTTGTAAGAATTAATATTTAAGATTTATTGCATGTTTTTTCTCTAAGTTTCATTGTCCCATTTGAAAGAAAACCAAAGTGTCATATTTTACTATGTCAAGTGTCGCAAAACGTACAAAAGATATTTTTGGTGGTTTTAAGGGGTTATCTTTGTGTAAATGAGTTGGTCTTAACTTATAAACATGTATTTCACTGATTTCCAATTTTTTAGGCATTATCGCACAAGTGTCGTCACTATCATCACAAAGTGTATCTTTAGTGTCACACTTGGGGTAAGTCGTTGCAAATATTTTTCATTGAGGATAGTATGTTCTTCATGTGTTATTGATTATCTATGTTGTGTCATCAATTCTTCTAAGTGT
The DNA here is from genome assembly GCA_034641835.2 of Pinus albicaulis. Lineage (NCBI taxonomy): Eukaryota > Viridiplantae > Streptophyta > Pinopsida > Pinales > Pinaceae > Pinus > Pinus albicaulis. The sequence goes on along the minus strand of CM076575.1, from coordinate 579,227,145 downwards.
GTGATCACAATCAATTCTTATCATTGATAACATTAGCTTCATGAATCCCACACTTAGTCAAATCTAGAAAACTACTCGATCGAACAACCTAGCCTCATCCAACCTTCCTGAACATCACATTTCGTAGTCTCAAACCTAAAGCAACAACACTTCCTCTTGGCACTGCACAATGTGCAGTTCCTACCTCCCTGAATTATGCATTGTGTAGCCTCAGCTCTCAAGCCCAACCCTTAAGCTCGTGACCTACACAATTTTGCGATAAACTGCCCTCCTTGTCCTTCTAGCACTGTGCAGTGGGAAATTTTAGTCATAAAGCCCTCAGAGTAGCTCCTTGGATCCCTCAACTCCATAATATTCAAGCACAGTCTTGCCTGAACTGCAAATTATGTATTCTAAAGGCTTAGATTTGACCCTTAACTACATGAGTTGTGCAATTACGCAGTCACCAAGCCTCTCCCTCATCCTTCCACCTAGTTCCATCTCGGTCAGTGGATCATCATGCAACATATTAGACTAGGGGTTTATTGCACTGATGCCATCTTATCATGACTGGATTGCAGATGCAGGTACTCTATTATGCTATGAAAGGACGATTAAGAAGGAGATGGAGAAGGATACCATGCTAGAAGACACCTCTGAATTTTCTTGATCAATTAGGGGGAAGGAAAGAGACATAAGTTTGTGACAACATCTCAAGAGTTAAAAACACTGAAGAATCCTCATCTTCAGCCATATGCAGGTGGAAGAAGACATCATGCTCTATCTTTTAGAATACACAAGGCACGCAATCAACAATGAATGTCTTGAAATTTCCATATCATCACGAAGTCCATGTCATCAGTGTCATATCATGTCATGAGTCATCATATGCCACATTATTTTGTAGACTATCTAAATTCTTATTTGAAAATGTATTATATATTGTAATTCCCAAGGACATGTAAAGAATGTGAAGAGCCATGTAAAGAGTTGAAAAATAATAGGGAAGTCAAACAATCATGAGGATATTCCATGATTCGCAAAGAAGGTGAAGGATTGCCCCATTGGTTATATGTACACCCTCTTTGTGCAATAAAAATAATTTTCACCTTGGCTTCTCCCATAAGGCATCAGAGACACAGGTTAGTTCTTTTGGGGAGAAAGTAGTGGCTCCAAGAGTCCACTATTTTAGATAGTGGTGTTCGTTGTATACATCTATCCTGGGACTTTTACTTAATATATGAAGCCTGGTCGCCAACACAATATTCGTGCATGGATTATGAATATTTGTAAGATTGTCTTGTTAATGTTTATGATTCATGTTTATTTTCATATGTACTAAAGTGGTTGAACTATTTTAGTTATTTTAGTGCTTATTCTATTGAGAATGTTTTGTAATGGTTGTAATGACCATGGGATCTTTGTGGACTATTTCACCGGATGTTAGATAGATATTCCCTACTTATGTGTGTCTCTTCTAGGGTAGTACCATTACCCCTCTCTTAGAGGCTCAATTTATTTTCCCTCCGCAGTATAAGAACCTTGACACACCTACAAACAAATACTGACCACGCATACTTACTTTCTTTTCAAAGAAACATATGAAATCATCTCTCTTTCTAATAGTTAAAGACAAGGAAAACCTTTAAGAAAATGGTAATTGGGTCATATTCCAGATGGGGCTCCTATCCCAAATAGTGTGAGTTCTAATTGGGACCATATATCACAGAGACCCATTTAAATTTTGGCAAGTCTAGCACTGTCAACACAATCCCACCTGAACTCCCCACAAATATTCCACCAGTGTCTCCTACTTTTCCAAACAAAGGTCCCTCATGCTCTCCACTTATCTGGAACTTGTGACTATCTATGTTATTCTTCCACGATGTTGTACCTACCACCACTTTTATTGTCCTTTCCAACTCTCTCCTTCTACACCTAATCTCTCGCGACTTCCTTTTTTGCCACTCATCAGCAATTCGCACCCTTTCCAATAATATAAAATATCATTCCTCATGCAACTCTTATAGATCCATCACAACGGCCCCTCATTTTCCTCAATTTGACAACATTCCTCCCCGTAGGTCTGACCCGCAACCCTTATGGTTTTAAGAGGCCATTTGATATTCTTGGAATGGTAGAAAATTTTATTCAACCATCAATACCTTGATCCACATATAAATTTCCTTCAAAAACGTTCCCCGCAACCCAAACTTGAGAATTGACTCTGCTCTAGAAAATTTTAATGATCTTTGACTGCAAATTCAATAATGTATTTTTCTATTTCCTTATTCACCCAAAAGTCAACATCCTTTGTCAGATTTATATCTAACTGATGTAATTTAGCTCGACCAATTGTCGACCAATCTCTACGAATTGTAAATCGACTTCCAACTCTGCCTTGATTCGCAATCGTTTAACCAATCTTGTAACTTCTTAGGAAAATCATACCTGAATATTTCGTATTGGTCACACGTAGGCTCAACATACATAACTTATGAACTAACCTAGTATAGGTTCTTTTGTCTCAATTGATCTTGTTGCAAAATAAAGTGATCAACTGTTTCATGCCACCAACTCTGAATACCTTTACCAAAAATTATAGATACCATGATCTAGATCCATTTTTAAGCTTATGTTCCCAGCAATCGAACCATTTGTTGGCAGAAAATTTTGAAATGTTAGTGACCCAAGTTTAGCATGAGTTTCCAACAAAGTAGGTTGTCGTATTCTATCTTTCCACCAGCATTTTCACTCCCTTTTTTAAAGGAGTTTCTCCCTTAAGGAAAGCCAGAACCAAAAAAAAAGATGAAGGGATATAGATTAATACCAAAATATCATTTTCACCATTCAACATTTATAATTTATGTAATCATATAATAAATGAAACAATAATTCATTACATAATAATTTAAAACATAACTTGCACGAATAAACTGAAAATTTTAAAACAGGTAACACATTTATCGAACAACAACAACAACACAGAAATTCCCAAACTCCATTTTATTAACATTTCCAACCATTACATCATAGACCATATAGATATGCGAGACTCTCAACCAAAACGTTACATCAAAATTCATGACACATATATTAGATCTTCTGCACAGAAACATAGTTCTGCGACACCCACAAACCAATGTGACTAGAACAGAGACTCATTATGATATGAAATCTGTTTAATTTGTCCCTCTATGCTTTCCTTTATAGGCTCACTCTCTTTATCTGGTTTTCTTGGATATTTCTTGATCCCACCTAGATTTGGTCCTTTTTAACAAAATCCTAGAGTCATTTCCCTTTTTCCTGTTGATTCCTTCAAAATTGGCCCCATTTTCCTGCTTCTATGGGTGTGCTTACTTTTTTTTTTGGTTGTGCATGTCCCATTCTTTTCTTTCCTGTCACGTTCAAACTTTTGGTGACTAATTTTCGATTTATTTAGCCATTTGGCTTCCGCAACTCTTGATCACTATATTTTCCAAGAAAAATGAAGGACCCAACAACCCTATCAGCCCATATTGCATTAAATAAGGTGGTGGGAAGTTGTTTTGGTGATAAAAAGAAATACTTTTTAATATTTTAATAAGATTCTTATTTGTAGATTTTGTAACTCCATTACCTTGAGAGTAATGGTTTGCTAAGTATTTAATTTTGATTCCATTTACTAGAGAAAAAGTGTTCATATAAAGAGAAGAGAAATATGATGCATTATCAAAAACATGTGATATTGAAAGACCAAATCGAGTGATTATATTTGATTCAAGAAATGATATTACGTAATTTTCATTTACCACTTAAAGAGGAGCTACCTCTACCCATATTGTAAAGTAATTTATTGATATTATAATAAATTATGTTGAAGAGATGAGGCAGGGTTCATAGGACACTTTATGTATAAGTCCAATTGTTGAAAAGGAACATCGATTATCATGAGTCGTAAGGGAGAAGCAAGTTTCTTAACCATACTAGCATCTTTTTGGTATATTTTACACTTTCAGGTGATGGTGTGGGCATCTCTAAATAGAGTCGGTGAATAGTATCCAATCCTTAACACATTATACATAATGTTTTCTCTACCATGACCACCAATAAGGCCAAACTGAAATTCATTTAAAATTTTTAAGTATATTCCTGTTCTAAACAATGAAGTAATACTCCATCATATTTTCTTTGGAAAAGAATATCATTTATCAGCTATAAAGGGGATTATTTTAATATGAGTGCTCTTATTTTATATGCATCAATGTGTGGGGGGAGTTGTAAAATGCATAAAAATGAATTTAATGTTAGTGGTACCATGAATCAAAGTTAGCTCAAACACATGAAATCTCATTTTTGGAAAAAAGTTTCATTGTTTAAATAGGAATCTTCAATGGGAAATTTTTCAGAGTCAACAACTAGCTTACATATACCTTGACCTTTAAAAATTTGTGTAGGTTTGATTTCGTGGTCATACTCTTGGAAATATGTCATCCAATGTGATCCCTTCTCACCCAGATATTTTTGAACCAACATATTTCTAATTACTATGTAAGGGACAATAATTTTATTCCTAGAATTTAGAAAGTAAGGTCTGTAATGTTTCACTTCCTTAAATACATCGAAGGCTTTCTTTTCAGCTATCGAACACTTCAAATTTTCCCCTTTTAAATCATAGTTCATGAAGGGAATAGGAATTTTATCATTTTTATTGTTCTTCTCGGTGAGAACAACATCGAAATAAAAGGTGTACAAAGTGATGTCCTTGGTAAAATCATGTCTCATCAAAGAAAGAGCTTCAAAGATGGATTGTATAATCATTTGGAAGGCTTCCTTTTCTTGATCACCCCACTTAAAGATAGAGTTCCTTTTGAAATATTTTTTTAATGGTGTCACTATCTCTAAGAAACTTGGAGTTAACCTTCTAACAAAATAAATTTTTCCAAGAAACTCATGAAGCACTTGAAGTGTATCATGAAAATCTTCGATATGGGGACAGTGATGAGAATAATGTTCATAGTTATCACACAAAGGATAACGGTAATCCGTGCATAAGGATTTTTTCTTCTTGGTTGAATCAAGTAAGTGACATAGACCTCAGGAAGGTTAGAGTCAAGGAAAGTATCAAAGACCACATTCTTAATGTGAGGGATTTCAAGACAATTATTGGTGGTGTGACAAACAATACAAAGCACATGGAGGAGGAGGCTTTGGAAGTTTAGAAGGAGTTAGATTTGGTTGGGGTGCCTTGTCTTTGGTTCCATTTTTATGTGATTTTACCACCTCACCATATTCTTTCGCCACAAAAATGGCGTCATGATGAGGTTGTCGTGGAACAGAAGAAAAGTAAGGGGAAGGAACAACAGGTTGAAGTAGAGGAAAAGATGTGCGAGGTTTGAGTTGATCAGGAGGGTTGTTTTCAGGAGGATCAATGTACCATACTGGGATCCCCAAAGTAATGTTAGGAAGACTCAACGTTGCCATAACATGGGTAGAAACTATTCCTAGTGGTAAGAATAAGAAATGTATCTAACCATAGGGGCAATGACCCGGGGGAACTCCTCCTATATTTTTAAGACCTGTGGGAATAATTACTAGATGAAAAGTACCATGAGAGACACCAACAGATTGAAATTGGCCTAGAGGAATTGTACCTGAAGTTTGATTTAAGTTGTGAGCAGGAAGTTGCAGAGGGGTTGGCCGTTGTGAGGGCACATCAAACCGCTTGTTGGTGGCCCATGATTATTCGAGCATGCAAAATCTAGAAGTTCTAGGCTCAAGAAAGGTAGGCATTGGACTTTAATAAGCCCCAAGAATCGTCAAATATTTGTAAACTCTAGGAGAGACATGGGTAAACATTAGAGAACTTTTGAGGTATAAAATGGGCCTCCTAAGAAAAATGTACAACCAAAATAAAATTTATAAGAACCAATAGGATTCAAGTTGATGATGTCAACCATAGGGGATGATTCACCAATTTTGGGGTAAAAAGGTAAAAATATTAAAAAATAATAATAAAATAATAAAACTACTTTTTCAACTTGTATTTTCAACTGATATCCTTAAGGTTTTACTCAAATTTCGAGTGGGAGTACTCATTGGATGAAAAATTTAATTCCTCATCCAAGGAGTACCCATGTTGCATACTTTCGATGGACCCTACTACATGAAAAAAATGTGATTGCAATCACATTTTTCATGTCGCAGGGTCCATCGAAAGTATGCAACATGGGTACTCCTTGGATGAGGAATAAAATTATGCATCCAACGAGTGTTCCCGCTTGAAATTGAGTAAACCGATAGGGAAATAAGTTGAAAATACATGTTGAAAAATATTTTTTTTTCTTTTTTCCCTCTAAAATTTGATGATCTAATCTAATATTAGTTTATTATCTCCACTATTATTTTATAATTTTCTTAGGAGGTCCATTTTAGACCTCAAAATTCCCCTAATTGGTAGGGGCAGTCTAATTTCTAGTCATAGATGAAATATTTTTCTAAGGATATGTCTAGGATTGAGGGTCATAGTAATTTAGCCGATTGACAGTTACGATCTTTCCATTGTGAGTAAATCACATATTTTGAAAGAAAACAGATGTGACACCATACATGGAATATTTATAACTACGACGCAACAAGATATTATAATCCAAAGGGGAATCAATGACTTCAATATCAATTGAGGTGTCTTTCTAGCAATGGTGATAGGACAGTTGCGGTATAAAGAAACGGAATGTGAGGGATGATTGTCCAAAGCACGAAGAGTGATCGTGGATGGGCATGATTCATGGGAGCCATGTTTCTTCCAAACACTAGCATCCATCACACATGTGAATGTGCCTTCATATATGATACAATGCTGAACAATGGCGTTCTTTATGGAGATTTGTATTTGAAAGGCAACAGATGTGTAACATTCCAAAATTACCTTGCAGCTAATTGGGATATTAATTTTTTCTTTTATAATTTAGATAGATGAATAAGTGGGTAGGGAGACCCATAAATCTCTTAGTAGGAATAAAACCACTTCTCATTTGAACGTGGATCATTGTATTAGCTGAATAAAGCACCTTGAGCTGTGAAAAGGGGCTAAAGCATGTGGACAAGGTCAATGTTGACCAGATCAATAGCGATGCTATGGAGATAGTGGAGGATTAATGGAGGACAGTGCAGTCATTTATGAGGAGTGTATGCACGAGAGTAACTCCTTTAATGAGTGGGAATTAGGGTGAGGATGCTTAGAAAGCATAAAAGGAAGAAGATGGAAACCATAGAAGACATGTTTTTGGATTATTGATTTGTGGTCTTGTATGACTATTTTCACACTTCAGTTGTTTAGCTAAGTATGTTGTGTTGTTTAGCACAAGGGTGTTTCTGAGCGGAAATCCCACCCTCATCCTCGGGGGAATTCAAGTGCCTACTAAGGAGAGGTATGTCAAGAACCATTTCCACTATCCAGAATTTGGCTAAGCTTCAGCCATTATCCACAGTGCGGATTCTTCCAGAGTTGTGTTGTGTCGAAGAGTTGCAGTAATGGAGGGTTGAGAAACCCAATTTCTGAGATTGTTTTCCAGTGGAGGGAGAAACCCTTCATCCGGGAAGATTTTAAGGAAGATTAATGAGCTTCATTTGATGATTCAGCATTAGGCTAAGATAATGCTATCAATTACAGCGTAGATTCCTGAAGGAATTCCGTTATTTCAGTGAGCAGTTACAATGGAGGGTTTAGAACCCTAGTTGAGGAGCTAGATTTTTAGGGAGGGGATCAACCTTTCATTTGGAAAATATATTGGAGGAGAATCATCCATTTCCTATATCATATCAGTCACCTCCTATCATCTTTTCAATTTCAGATATTATTCATCCCTAAGGCCATATTTGTATTTTTTGCATTTTGTGTATTTCTGGAAACCCCTTCTGGGTTATCTTGGAATAGTGCTAGAAGGCCTAGATCTTGTATCTCAGCATTTTCTAAGCACCCTATCATCAGATCCGTGTGTTTTCATTTACATTAGTAGTAAAATCTAGCTAAAAATGTGGTGTCTTAGCCTCTGACATTATTGTGTAGCAGTGTTCTTCCTATTTCATGTACTTGGTCCATTGAGGCTTGTTTTGCCTAACTTGAGTGAATTTTTCCTCAATATATTGTACACATTTTGCTGCTATAATACTAATATGATGGCTATATGAACTGATTACATTTTATGTGTTGATTTATCACTGCTATTTCCATTTTTGTGTTGAATATTGTTTCTTTTCCTATTTTGGTATATTACAAGATGAAGGTAAAGGGGGATGTTTTACGTTATCAACATCGAAGACAATAAACCCATCATCAAGGGGTTCCACAGTGCCTAACTAATTTAAGATATATTTCCATTGGGATTGGCATGCTTGGAGAACTTCCAGCATCGATATGGAAATAACAGAGTGCACCGAGTCATCTACTATGTTATAGGTATGGGTGGCTCTAGAAGAAGAAACATTTCAATGTAATGGACCTTTGGTGATCTTTGGAGGAACCACGACTATAGGTTGAGGGGTTTATAAGGTACCATTAGGTGGCAACAGGGGCTCGACGAAAAATTTGGTTTGTGGTTTAGTCACTTAATTTGTAGAATTTTGGTCATATTGGTGTGACCGAGTCTAAAGGTGAATTCTCTCATTGTTGACCTCTTTGGAATTCATCATTAAAATATGATAATTGCTTTTGCTTAGACTATAAGGGTTGAGTGGCTACAATAATCGGAATGGGTTGGGTAGACACATATCCTTGGTGAGGAAAAGGATTAGTAAGCATTTCCATTTTTGATGAAGCAGAAGGTTGAGGAGGAGGAGTAGTGGGCTGAGGTCCTCGAGAAGCAACTAGTTGAGCTTCACATACCTGACACATTTAAGGTAAAAGGGGACATTAATGAGTATAGTGGCAAAAAAATCCACAATAGGTGCAAGGTTTATTCGTTCAACGAGCCTTGTTCTACTTGGGTTGTTCACCCTATTTCTTGGTTGCGGGATTAGGTCGATCACCCATAGGGGCATTAGGTTGTGGACCTTGATTTCCTTGGTTACCTTGAGATTGTTGGTTCTAGTTACCTTTTCTCTTAATCTATCTCTTGGTGTTTGGTGGAATGGTAGTACTCTTCTAAACATATACTTCACCTTGAGGAGGTGGTTTCTTGGGTGGCAGAGGTGGAGGATAAATGGAAGGTTGAGGCATTGGTGTCAGAGGGGATGGAGTGATAGGTGATGCATAAGGATAGTAAGGATTCACATCAAAATTTTAATAACCAGTTGGAGAAACAACTAGCCGTAGCATATGTTGATGTAGATGGAAATATTCATATCACGTGTTGGTACATTTCTAAGAGTTGACCCATGAAGGATTAGGAGGGGGATTGATGTAAGCGAAACTAGTTCCCCCATGGGATTTACCATAAATCATAGGAGTTGGATCATATGGTGTAGTTTGAGGGTGGGAAATGGATCCAACAATAATATCTATGGCATGAGATGCCCTCAGCACATTATTAGCATCAGGCCGAAGCAAATCGGGGAGGATAGTATAAACATAACCTGACTGATTATAGATCAGGTCATATTTCAAGGTTATCTAGAGAGCTTATTCCTTGGTATAAGGGAAGTGGGAAGTGAAATATTTACATATGAGGTCCAAAATATTTTTTAAGAACCAATCCATGTAAACACGATCTTCAAACTCAGGGGCTCTACACATTCTCCTCCTTTTGCATCATTATTGTACATGGTCAAAAAGGAGGGTAGGAGAAGTGTCACAAAAAGAGGTCAAGAGTTCAGTACATGTGTAGTATCGAAGTTTAGGCCCAAGCCTATTGGAAACTGAAATCCATGCTGAAAACTAAATCTATACAAGATGAAAATATGCTCAAAATACTTGAGCTTATTCACACACACCCCTACTTACCCTAACAACTGAAATCTTCATGATTGATTCAAGGGACATGAAACCTCCAATAAAGCTAGTTAATGAGCTGATCTGATACCTGAACTCCGATTGTACTTGAAAAACATTGGAAGTGAGTCATATATTGGAAACTCGGAATGAAGATTGAATCCTTGCTCCATAAGAAATAAAAATTTGTTTTTGGTTGATGACTGCAATAGAATTACCATTGGATCTTGGAAACCATGAAAAATCACCTTTTCTTGATGAGTAAAACCATGAGAGCTGAATTCATTCGTAATTTATGGCTTCTTTTTTCCTATGTCTTCAATTCCAAGAACATCATCAAATGAAAAGGCAACAATAAGTTTTTTTTCCCTTTCATGTAAATAAAAAAACCATCCATGCATCCTTGAATATCTTCAGACATGAGATCCATATTATGTGTATCAAAACTACTATTATTCTTATCAAACAAATTAGATATAATATTTGGTAGTTTTTCTTGAGGATTTTCATATTGATTCTAAACACTAACATATCCTATACAAAAAAATGTATGCATATCATACATGTCATTTTTATGATCCCCAAATTGAATAGGTAAAACATGTATATTCATCTCTTCATGTAGCTCGATTTTACCCAAAAGTTAACTTTCGTCACATGTTACCTCACTGTTCAGAATTTTCATGCATGTATTTTCAACAACCTGATCTTGAGGAGTTTATTATTGACATAAAATTTCAGAAAAGGAATGGGACAAAAAACAATTTGAATGATTTGTCTCATACCTTTGACTGCATATAGATTGAAAAGGCTACAAATCCTCATAAATTTCATGTAATATGACTTGAATGTCAAATTTCTTATCTATTTTATCTTCAAGGAAAGAAGACACTTTTTCTGTTGGAAACCTTCTTGATTATCATGAAAACTAACATGAGAAGATAAATCATGAAGTTCCTCTAACATATCCTCATCCATGCACTCTCTGTTATCACCAAGACTTTAAGATATGGAATGAAAACTTCACAAAAATAAAAAAAAGTCTCGTAATAGTGATAACGAAGAATGATTTTTCTCATAATTTTCTAAGAAAGTCCTATGGAAATATCTTAGAGAGAAAAAGCTTCCCAGTTGCAACCCTTCATACCATGTTCTAAATTCATCCTCTAGGGAGACCATAATCATTTTCATGACACAATCCTCAGGAAACTCAACTCGAAACTTATGCACATGCATATGGAATATAACCAAGTGAAGAGCAACATTATCTTTCTTTTCAGCTTTAAATATGGGAAGATAAGTTGACCAATTAACTCTTGGCATACAATTTGGAAAACTAGGGATGTGAGACCGATCCATAGGAGCATACCCGACATTCTTTCTTGTAATAGAAATCATCTTAGAACTTCATTAAGCTACTGATATTCAAGAAGTGGAGTCACCATGAATCTATGAAATTCTAAATTATTTAAGAATGGATTCGCCAAGGTAGAATGCAGCCTCAAATTCTTCTAAGCTCTTGCTACCTCCAAGAGTTCAGCATCACTATTGAAGCACAAAATTTGGGAATTATTTCTTCAGACTCCCGACAGAAGCACCAAATTGTTATCACTAAGTTGGTACACATGGGATGCTCCACCAGAAAACCTAGAGTAACTCTTTCAAACTGACTTTTGGTTGAAAATTAGCCTTTTCAACCTAAGAGGGCTCTCTGAAAGGTAAATATGATTTATTCAAATCAAATTCAATCACATGGATAAATCTGTAATAGTGTTTTGAGTGAATTTTTATGTAGGTGAAAAATGTATAGAATTTACTACCATTAGGCTTATGGATTTAGTGCTAAGAAACTCAGTGACAATGGTTCTTCTTGTGGAAGTTGAGGCATATAGATGTATTAATGAAAGGAAAAAAAACACAGATATACAATAGTCTAATGCTTGAAGGAAGTTACAGCATGTTGTACATGAAATCTGAGTAATCAAACGTTAAAATATTGAAGGAAAAATAGCAAGATACATGGGACAAGTACTCATGAAAACATCAGATGAATTGCAGGTGAAGAAAGAACCAACATCCACTGTATATTACTACTCAGAAAAAGTTTACAATAGTAGTAGTGTAAAATAACATCGTTCAACCTTGTATTCTTTGTAATTCTACCTATTAATAGGCATCAGTCACTTTCCATTGGATCTTCCTACATGGCTATATCATCGGACTTCTTTGCTAAAACCTATCTTAAAAATAAGAAAAATACATGGAAATGAAACTGACATCTACTAACTTTAGGACTTAGAGACCTACTAGGACTCTTCCACCTATTTATTACATCAACAAACTAAAAATACTGCATATTTAGATCGAACATGGTCATGTGCTTGAGTGTCACTGACCATGACCAAAACATTAATGTACCCACTATGTTAGGAGACATAGTCTTCCTACTTTTAAGGAGGCGGTTTTATGACAAAATATGAATGTATTCATGATGAACGGATGAGTTGGACAGCCTTGTCAAAGACCATGCCTCCAACAAAATATTTCTTTGATACTCTTTAAGCTTTCCACGTGGATGGATGACCTCCAATGAACCATCAAAACTCAAAATTTCTCCAAAAACATGGGAGTCAAGGCAATTTCATAGTGAAATTTTGTACCAAATTGATTTCACCAATCTATGCCACCTGTTAGCCCTCTTTTCTTATTTGAAAATTTTTGTTGAGTCAAACGAGCTAAATAAAAAAAAAAATTCCCAGCTTGACTTTTACCATATTCATTATTTTAAACAAAAAGACATCTATAGTGATATCATAGCGAAATCTGGGCTTCAAGCCTCTGATTCGCTACGAAATTTCCTATTTGGCAGAAAACTCAAAAATTTTCCTTTTTCTTCAAAAATTTTCCTATGGCTCTGCAAGATGATAATATGAAGCATGATAAGGAAAAAATGTTTCAAAATACCTCTTACCCTCCTCAAGAAACAACATTTTCCCTTTCAGCAAGTTCATCTACCAATAAAAATGGAGTTGTTTTTTCTGGAAAACAGGGCTCAGAAATGAGCTCCTATATCCAGATCCTTGATAGATATTGAAAAAAGGGAAGAGGATTTTGTAAATCAGTTGGTGTGGAAGAAAAAATCTCTTGGTTTTTTTAACACCATCTCTAGCTGTCTGGAATCTGCATTTGAAAAACATGTCTAAAACAGGAAAAAATCAAACTTTGAAAATTTAGCCCAACGACGTCTTCGAATCTCCCAATCTGTAACACCTGTGAAAAAAGTGAAATAGGATAACATTCTTTGATCTATTTTTGACAATACCTCTCTCATTGTTTTATAATTCTTCTCTATTTTCCTAGAAGAAACTCTTTAATTTGACTGCCCAAACAGTAAAAAAACCAGAAATCCCTTTGTATCTTCTAGTAAAATCTCATGCAACCAGCTTTGATGAAGTCCTCTGCAACACTAGGGTCTTCCATGACCAATTTTAGGTCCATAGGTTCATAATTGACCATTATACCACCATTTTTAGGCTTTTTATAGGAATTCATGCCTTCAAAAACCAGTGATGGTCAATTTCTGTTTTGATACCTGTAAAATTTGCTTTGAGACAAGAAGTTGCTTCTATGGAAAAAACTTATCAATTACCTTTTACAAAAATGATATTAGAGACACACAGGGGACTAGTGGTAGAAGTAGCTCACATGGATGACAAAGGTAAATGTTAAACTAGAATGCATGAGGTTTTAATTATGAAAAAGGAAAAGGTAGAAGTGAGACAAAATGATGAGGTGGTGTGATGACCATGCATGACATACATTTAATAATGATTTGAAACAAGTAAAAATGTGATGGAAACTTGAAATATACCCTCTCATAAGGTGAAAACTCATCAATCTCTAAACCCTTGCAAAAAACATGAGTTCGTAGCTAATTCAATTAGAAAGTTGGAAGATTTGCTACGAACTTGTAAGGTGAGTTCATAGCGAAAATCACTTGTTTTGCATAGAATTCGCTGCAAACTCGGGAAAAAATAGACAGGTGGCTAAAAACGAATTTTAAACCAATGAATGGATATTTTTGATGGATTTCTATAGATTTAACCATGATTACATGACAAGTGGTACTTTTCAAACTTGGGATTATGACCAATTCACAAAATTTCATCAATTTCATGAATTAATTTACTAAGACAATAAAACTTATGCCTAATGACCTTCCTAATCAAAAAATGAAATTTTATTGGTGATAACATGTTATGAAACCAGCTCCAAAAAAAGAAGAACAGAGATATCAACGCCTTAGAAATAAGCCACTTCGAGGGGGCAACCTCCAATACATTGCATGGATGAACAATTCTTGGATGATACAAATTACAAAACCTCCTTTCTATATATAGGAGTCCATGGGACCACAATGTAATCCTAGCCAACCTAACAATAATAATTTAAGGGAACAATAATAACAATATGGGGGTTACAGGGGTACAATAATAACAATAAGGGGGTTACAATAACAACAATAAGGGACTATACTAGTAATATAGGGACCTAACATGCCCCTCTCCTTCAAAAGTGTTGTCCTGAAAAGCATTTAGTAAGCTAGTATTACGTATAAAATTATCAGCCTCTATGTAGAATATTTAGTGGGTAGTTCTTCACTTGGTAGTCACTCTGAAATTGATCGATTCGTAACTGTCGAGTTCTTATTTCCATGACCGCTTCAGGTTCCAATATGATTTTTCCTTCCTCATCAAGTTCTGGCGATATTGTTTGAACTGGAAGATTTTCACCTATAACCTTCTTTAAGCATGAAACATGGAAAACTGGATGCACTCGTGAAGAAGCAGGAAGCTCCAATTTGTATGCCATAGTACCAATCTTTTGCAACACCTTGTAAGGACCATAATACTTTGGTGATAATTTATTATCCTTATTAGCTTGGTTGAGGGACATTTTTTTGTATGGTTGTAGCCGTAAAATTACCTAGTCTCCTACATCAAAGCTTCTCTCGCTGCGATGTTGATCTGCATGTTGTTTAATTTGATTTTGTGCCAAATTCAGGCTATCCTTTAAGAGTTGGAGAACTTCTTGTTGATGCTCGATGTGATCTTCCACTACTTGAACCTTCGAATTTTCTCTTTAAGATGATGTGATGGATGGTGGATTATATCCATAAAGTGCCATAAATGGGGTCATTTTTGCTGCAGTATGGAAGGAAGTGTTATATCACCATTCAACAAGAGGTAACCACTTGACCCATTGTGTTTGTTTATTAGATAAAAAAAAATGAATATATCCTTCCAAACATTTATTTACTATCTCAGTTTGACCATCAAATTGACGATGATAAGATGAGCTATGAGCTAATTGAGTACCCAAAAAAGAAAATAACTCCATCCAAAAATTTCCAGTAAAAATGGGATCTTTGTCGCTCACAATAACTCTTGGGTTCCCATGTAGATTTTGAATTGTGTCCATAAATGTAGTAGCAACTGTACTTGCTTTAAATGGATGAGATAATGCACAAAAGTGTGCATACTTGGTAAGTCTATCAACTACCACCATGATGACACTCTTTCCTTCGGACTTAGGTAAACCTATGATAAAATCCATTGAAATATCCTCCCAACATTGACTTGGAATGGTTAAAGGTTGTAGAAGACCCAGGGTCTTAATTGTCTCAACTTTATTCTTCTGGCAAACCAAACATTCCGCCACAAACTTTTGAATATCAGATTTAAGGCCATCCCAAAAATAATTATTTCTTCACCCTATGGTAAGTTTTTAAAATCCAGAGTGTCCTCCTAAAGGAGAAGTGTGCAATTCCAAAAGAATATTTTGTTTTATTTGGGAATTCTTACAAAGATATAAGAGATATTTGTACCATAAGGAATCATTTTTCCAAATAAATGTATCATATTTACTAGGATCTTGCTGCAACTTTTGAATGAGTGTCCAAACTTCTTCATCCTTCTTCCATTCATCTCTTGCTTTGGTTATCCAATCTGGTTAGATAATAGAAATGGCACAAAGCAAGGCTTCCACCTCTTAATTCTTTCTTGAGAGTGCATCTGCAACAACATTTAGCTTTCTTTTTTTGTAGATTATTTCAAAGTCATAACCCAACATCTTTGTGACCCATTTTTGATTCTCTTCCAAAGATAGTCTTTGTTCCAAAAAGTGTTTAAGACTATCATGATCAGTTTTTACCTTGAAGTGTCTTCCCATTAGGTAAGTTTGCCATTTCTTTAGTGCATGCAATATTGCTAACATATCCTTCTAATAAATAGGTTTCTGTAAATACTTTCATTTGATTGCACAACTTTCAAAAGAAATGGGTCTTCCTTCTTGCATTAAAACAGCACCAATTCCATTTCCCGAGGCATCACATTCCAAAATAAAGGTTTTTGTGAAGTCTGGCGTAGCTAAGACCGATGCTAGGCACATTGAATCTTTAAGATGTTAAAAGGCCTTAGTTGCTTCAGGAGTCCATGAAATGCATCTTTCTTCAATAATGTTGTTAGAGGTGCTACTATTCTCCCATAATTCTTAACAAACTTGCGATAATATCTTGTTAACCCGAGAAATCCTCGTAACTTCTTTATGGTTGTGGGGACTTTCCATTGCTTAATGGCTTTAATTTTTTTAGGGTCTACCTTAACACCCTCGTGATATACAATATGACCCAGATATTCCACCTCTTGTACTCCAAAGAAACATTTGAATGTTTTTGCATATAATTGTTTTTCCTGCAATAGTTTGAGCACCTTGTCAACATGTTGAACATGATCCTTCCAAGACCTGTTTTAGATTAGTATATCATCAAAAAATACTAGCACAAATTTTCTAAGGAATGGTTTCAAAATGGAATTCATCAACCCTTGAAATGTAGAAGGTGCATTGGTAAGGCCAAAAGGCATGACCAAAAATTCATAATGACCCTCATGAGTTCGAAATGCTGTTTTTGGAATATCTTCAGTCTTCATTCTAATTTGATGATATCGTGAACGAAGATCCAACTTGGTAAAATAAATTGCTCCATGTAATTCATCCAATAATTCATCAATCACAGGAATGGGAAATTTATCTTTAATGGTGAGCTTATTGAGCTCCCTATAATCGAGACACATGCGCCATGATCCATCCTTCTTGTGTACCAATACTACAGGAGCAGAGAAAGAACTTTGACTAGGTTGAATTATACCCGCCTCTAACATTTTTGCAATCATATGTTCAATTTCACTCTTTTGGACATAAGGATATCTATAAGGCCTGATGTTTGGAGGAACACTTCCTCGAATCAAATGAATAGCATGATCATGATCACGAATAGGTGGGAGTCCTTTGGGAGTTTCAAACACCTTGGAATGATTTTCCAAGACTTGTTGGAGATCTGCAGAAATAGATGATTTTGATGTTGGAACTTCTAGTGAGCATAATTGTGCAATTACGCCTCGCTGTTCTTTCTTTAGAAGCTTTGTCATGACATTAGAGCTTATTATCCTTCCTGGCTTCCCCGTAATACCCCGTAATTCGACTTCCTTTCCTTCTGAAAAAAAATTCAAGAAAAGTTCTTGAAAATTAAAAGCTACTGTCCCCAAAGATTGTAACCATTGTACTCCTAGTACAACATCAACACCTCCCATAGGAATGGAAAGCATTGTACTATTCAATACATATTCCCCCATGGTTAGCTTGATATTATGGCATTTTCTAGAGCAATTTATAGTTCCTCCATTTGCAACCATCACTTGACATTCTGGTGTTGGGTATAGGAAACAATTCAATTCCTTGGCTACCTTACAATGAATAAAATTATGGGTGCTACCTTAATCAATCAACACTATTACCTTTTTCTTCTTGATATGTCCTTCTATCTTGAGAGTTTGAGGAGTGGTAATTCCTGCCAATGCATTACACAATATGGTTGGACTCATTTCTTCCTCTTCTAGGGCTGGTTCCTGGTGTATATCCTCTTCTTGTTCATTTTCTTCTTTCTCTTTACAATCTATGTAAAATAATTTCTTCTCAGCACACTTATGACCTTTAGTGTATTTTCTATCACAACTGTAGCAAAGCCCTTTTTCTCTTTTTTCTTTAAATTGTTGTGGTGTCAACCTTGTGGGTTATGGAAATATAGGAGTAGCAACACTTCCATCTTTATAGAAGTGAGTGGTAGGCTTCCTTGTTGCCATAATTTTACAGTCAATTTTTCTTGCTAACCTGAATGCCTTCTCCAATGAATCAGGTTCCAAAATGCAAACTTCATGTTGGATGT
Source organism: Pinus albicaulis (assembly GCA_034641835.2). Lineage (NCBI taxonomy): Eukaryota > Viridiplantae > Streptophyta > Pinopsida > Pinales > Pinaceae > Pinus > Pinus albicaulis. The sequence goes on along the minus strand of CM076575.1, from coordinate 579,208,978 downwards.
TATCCTTTAAAGTACCTATGAAGAGATCAATCCTGTGTTTCTCTAAAATATTAGTTACCCTTATATTCAATTTTTTGAAGTCCTCAATGTGCTCCCCCACTGAACACTTTTGATTGATATTTATCAATTGGCTAAAGAAAGTGTTGCTCTTTGTATAATCATAATGTGCTATCATTTCCTCCGTAAAAATTGACCAAGTGACAATTTTTTTACAGGAGCAAAGCCATCGATACCATACAAATGTATTTTTTTCTAAATGTAAAGTTGCAATGCGTATATTTTGTGTGTTTTGCACATTATTGAGATAAAAATATTGCTCCATCTGTAGCATCCATGTTACAAGATCCTTTCCATCAAACTTCCTCATATCCATTTTTGGAATATGGTGGTTCTTCCCTCCAACATTAGAGTTTATGAAATCACGATTAACATTTATTTTGATCTCATCATGAGTTTCCTCTACTATCTTTTCACCATTAGAAAACATTTCTTGTATCAACTTTGTCAAACCTTCCATGTCTTTTTTTAGATCATTCTTCATATTTTCCATCTTAGCTTCCATGTCATCCATCTTAGATTACATGCCAGCTTCCATGCCATCCAGCTTAGCTTCCATGTCATTATTCAAACCATCAATGCCTTTCTTCAAACCATCCATCTTAGTGTCCATGCCTTTCTTCAAAAATTCCATGTCATTTTTTTTTTCTCTTTGCGAGAGCAAAATTTGTTGCACTTGCTCTTGTAATTTTGATATATCATGTTGCCATTCTTCGTCTTCATGATTCATACTAGAGCCTTCTAAAGGCCTAATGGGTGGGCGGAAACGTGAAGCTGGGTTACACTTTTGTGTTCGTTTTTAAAATATTATTAATATGAAATAAATTTGTGATTTGTTATAAACAAGGTAGTTAGGATTTGGTATGGGATGGGAAACTACCAGAGAGTAACTGTTTTCTTTTACGTAAAGCTTGTGCATTGTCATCTGCGTGCACAAAAATATCAGAACAACTCACACTTAATTTCTTATCAGATAGCGGCGAAACAAAGCAGATTGCATTTTCCTTCTTTTTGCTCAGGACGTTATTTAGGCAATATGATGTTGATAAGCAGACTACACAATGATAGTCTAAGCGCAGAGTTACCGTGGTTACTTTGGGAACTAGTTACTCTGATACTCCCATGAACCTTGTCACTGGAATTCTACATCATTTCACTCAATGCAACAACATGCCGAAATTTAGTTGCATGCTTTTTACTGCTCAAGCCAAGTTAACATTCACGCTCACAGTAAAGGTCACTCTTATTAGTGCATATTCGAAAGGTTAATGTATGCAACTATTACTTTTCTTAAGGTACTTTTAGTACTGCATATCCGGAAGATTAAGGTATGCAACCATGTCTTTTTATAGATACTTATATAAGTAGTTAGCTTGAAAGAGTGAAATTTATGAAATGATAAAAGAAGTGAAGAAAGTGAAACTTGCTTAGTTTAACTTTGGAGAAATTTAGGTGAATGAGAAATTAACCATACTACTTCTTGAAAAAACTAAAATGTGTCTTTGCATAAGACATGATTTAATTCTAGTTATGATTTCATACATAAGTATGAAATGATAAGGAAATCCAAGTTATTTTATTGAAAAATGAATATAGATTAAAGAAGGTAATTCTTAAAGATATTTCATGGGTTGGGAGATAAGTTATCGAGTTTTTCTTGGAAAAGAAGTCATGAAGAACCCATGTTAGTTTCTCATAATTTTTTTTTTGAGAAAGACCATGTTGAATCTTGTGTGAAAAGAATACATGCTTCTTGAGAAAATATTATGTTGTTCTTACGGAAAAGAATAATCTCTTGAATATATTACAATGCTAGATGGATTATGTCAACTTCTTGATTTAGGTGTATTAAAGGTTAAGTTAACCTTGTTAGTGTTGCGTAGTTTTTAATGCATAAAAGAGGCTATCTATGGTAAATTCTTAAGCCAAGCATGAGAAACTTGCATGTAGAATCATAGAGGAACAAGGCTTCTTTGCATGGATAGAAGATCTATTGAGTATGTGATTACTTTATGCTATCATAACTATTATGTTAGTTTCATTTGGAGTAAGGTCATGCATAGACACACAATATTTGTATTAACTTTCGTTGGAAAGAATATACATATTTGTCTGTGGGAAAGATAACATGTTGTGTTAGACTACATTGGAAAGGATTGCTAGTATAATATTTGAAAAACAAGACATGTATTTATATGCTTTATTACATTAGTGTTACATAAAGAAAATTTGTGTTTGCATGCTCTGTTGTGTAAGCATTCCTTTGGGAAGACTCTCTTGAAAGCTATGTGCTTTCTTGTGTAAGAATTCCTTTGGGAAGACTCGTTTGGAATCTATATGCATTTGCATGCATGGGATCAACAATTGTTATGTTAGCTTTCCTTCCATGCACCAATGGTAATATTTTAAGGGTTAGTTATTTTGATTAAATTTATGTAAATCGCATGCACGAATATCGTAACTGTTATATCAGTTCAAAGAAATGCTGGGGAGATGTAGATGTGTGCTTATGCGAGGGAAACATTGGTTAATGTGATGAATTATAACTTGCAAATATGAAGTATGTGCTGTTAAAGGGAGAATGTCAAGGTGTTTTATATTAGTTCTTTTAAAGAAATGCCGAGGAGACTTAATGTGATGACTTATAACTAGCACATATGCAGTATGTGCTGTTAAAGAGAGAATTTCAAGGTGTTTTACTTTCATGTCATGAATATACATGAGTACATGGAGAAGCCTCTCTAGCATAGATTTATGAAATGGTTAATTAATACTTTATGAATTTTGAGATCAATGTATGTTGAAGCTATCATTAGTAGGGAATGATGGTGACATGTACCAAGGAAATATTATGCTTAACTTGGTGGTAGGTAGATGATTATGGTTCATGCAGATGAGTGCGAGCTAGAGGATGATCCAATGTACGATGGTCCATTGTAGGGCATCCATGCCACCAAGATATGAAGATTAGTGGGTAAATGCTATCATATTTATTATAATGGCTTTAAGCTAGATATTTGTATATTTCCTTGTAAGATTTATAAACGATGGTTAAGGGATGGTCTCCCTTATAAGCCATTGAGTGAGGGCTTAACACCCTCACGAGCGTTTAATAATAAAATTACATTTGCTGGGGGTATATTGGTGTTCAATGATGTGATTGATTTTTGTGCCAAGTTGATGATGTTGATTCTGTTCTTGTTGTGATGTTCATTAATGTCAAGTATGTGATGACTACAAGAATGATGAAATGAATGCAAGGTTACATCATACAGTGTTATGTTAATGTACCATAATGGAGGTTGTTAATGGTTAAGCAACTTACTAGTTTTACACTAAGGTTTCACTATGAACTGGCGAACATTCTATGTAATGATGAGTAAGAAATATTTAATAGTGATTTGGATAGTTACTCGTGGGTAACTTGATGTTCATTAATGTCAAGTATGTGATGACTACAAGAATGATGAAATGAATGCAAGGTTACATCATACAGTTTTATGTTAATGTACCATAATGGAGGTTGTTAATGGTTAAGCAACTTACTATTTTTACACTAAGGTTTCACTATGAACTGGCGAACATTCTATGTAATGATGAGTAAGAAATATTTAATAGTGATTTGGATAGTTACCTGTGGGTAACTTGTATAAAAAAATTTAACTCCTGGCATTTCCATGTGAAGTTAGTTGTGTATGTTACAGTATGTATTCCGTGAATAGTAGTTTTGATGATTTTTTGTTTGTGATAGAGATGTTTGACATAATTGGATTTATTCTCACTACTTTAGAACTAGGCACCTTAAAATAAAGAATAAATTAAAAATAAAATTACAATATATAATTGTAATTATTCATATAGGTTTCATGTTGTGATATTAGACTTGGACCATATCAACTCTTGACATAATTGAATTTTTTCCCACTACTTTAGAACTAGACACCTTAAAAGAAAGAAGAAAATAAAAATAAAATTACAATATATAATTGTAATTATTCATATAGGTTTTATGTTGTGATATTAGGCTTATCAACCCTTGACATAATTGGATTTATTCCCACTACTTTAAAAGTGGACATTTCAAAATAAAGAATGAATTAAAAATAAAATTACAATATATAATTGTAATTATTCATATAAGTTTCATGTTGTGATATTAGACTTAGACCTTATCAACTCTTGGCATAATTTGATTTATTCCCACTATTTTAGAACTAGACACCTAAAAATAAAAATAAAGAGTAAATAAAAAAATAAAATTAATTATTCATATAAGTTTCATGTTGTGATATTAGTTTGGACCTGTAGAGATTTTTTTTCATTATTTATCCAATTGGTAATTGGTTATGTTTACATTAGATTTTTGGGTTTCATGGGGGCTAACAACTTGGTGCGGCAGACACCAGGACTGCAGAACTCTGAGCACGAAGTCAACAACCCCAGGATTTAACATGTATTGCTAAAAAGCTTGGCCATGTAAATATGATTTTCTCAAAATTAATTAATTAATTCTCTTTTGAGAATGTCAAATTCAATATTAAACTGTCATTTTAATTTATGCCTTTAATTACTTAAATTAAGTTAAAATATGTTTTTTGATTAATTATTATTAACTTTTTACTAATTTGTTACTATTTTGACATTCATCATGTTTATTCTCAAAGAGATATTTTGTTCTGTATTTTTTTATTAAAAATAAAAATAAAATTACTTCTTCAACACTTCATTTACAAGTTGTTGGGTTCCTGATCATAAATAAAGTAACCATCTAAAAAAATTTGAAAAAACTAAAACATTGCACAATTCTCTTAAAAAAAATCTTCAACAATATAATTTTCTTTCCTTCATCGTCATTCTGAACCAAGAAACCACAGATTTCTTTCACCAAATGGTTATCCTGACCTGTGATCTTCGCGCAAAGAAACCTCGGAGTCGACGAACCAAAAAGGGTTAAAGGAGGAAGAATGTGGTCGGGTACGTAAATAGTGCACAAGCTTTTGAAGAAGTAACGGTTCAGATTAGTTGTGATTTTCAACGTCAAAGTCCGAGCTTCCACTCCCTCGTCAAACAAACAGAATTGTTTGAGAGTTCGTCCATCTCGAAAATCGGTGATTTTATATTTTTTTTTAAAGACTGAGAAAATTTATCGGAATTTAGTTGTTAAATCAGCAGTGAGGACAACTATTTCGGACTTGTGGTTGGTAAGGGTGCATGCTTTCACTCCTGCCAAATGTTTCTGGGTCTTGAGCGGTTAACTTGTTTCCTTATGTCAGAGGAAGATATCAGAAAATTATGAGAGAGCAGAAACGTATAGGATTCACACACAAAAATAATAATTTCTATATCTTCAATAATAAGATACATCAAATATATAATTAAACTAATTCTAATTTTAGAGAGAGAAGTTGAGAGATTCTCTCAACTTCCTCAACAAACCCAATCCAAGATATACTAAAGTAAGCATAATCCTAACTAATTCTAATACCCTCCCTTAATGCTTACTTTACAAAACATATAATTAATCACAATTACAACACTTTAAACTTTTCGTGTCCTTGTCTGATCTGGTCTTCATTAACATCTGTACCCACTCTGAGATCTCATAGGAAACGCTCTTTTCTCCACCATTTTCGAGTTACCATTCAACACATTTAAAATACATTGTTTCTAACCAGCAATAATGAACTTTGCAAGATCAACAGTATTGACAACTCGGCTCGTCGGGGCTTCCGCGATAGAGCTGACAAGTGATGAACCATCCTATGGACCAATCACCATCTGTCGGATATTTCGCTTTCGGCTATCCATCAGTGGCTAGGCAAATGGTTTGAATACTGAATGTTTTCAAGAGTTAATCTAACAACTTGACCTGCTTGTAACCTGTAACTGATGCTCCTTGGCCCGTAGCACAACAAGATCAGCATATAACAAATTCACACAATCAAATTAGTCAATTGTTCTCTCATCCATGTAGGACGTCAAGAACGACTAATTTAAATAATGCTAATTTGTTCAATAATTGGTTCTGTAATACACAAATCTCATAACGACAAATATACGCTATAACCCAGCACTACAATACATATTCTAAAAAATAATGAACTTCAAACACCGTGCCATTCCCCTCCATCAACACGAGCAACCTTCAAAATTCCAGAGAGCTTAAAACACCTGGTTTATGAAGAGAGTCTACTTAGTGAAAGTTTCCTCGAGTCTATCAATTGTGGCAGCAACTCTACTTTTCTTGACATTCTCAGTGTCTTCCACATTCGATGGCATAGAAGCAATCCTTTCTTTTGCACTCTCAACAAGTCGAACTTGAACCCAACCAAGTGGCAGGCCTACTGCTGCACCTAGAACAGAACCTGCCAGCACATTTCTAGCACGCCAACGGAGGATCCACGCAATAGGAGTCCAAATGCTGCAGCAGTTGCAGAACCAGCTCCAGCAATATTAAATGCATTATTTACACCCCGTTTTTTATGTATTCATCCCTTTGTACATAGATTTTTTCTCTGATCATAGCATACTGATACAGTCAGTCAGGCATGGTCACAGAAAGATACTGATTGCAGCTTTGCTATGGATAAATGCCGTATTAAAAAAAAAATGTCATTAATGCTCCATTTCCCCTCCGTATAATTCATCTCGCTAAGGAAATTTCTAACGCTTAATCCTACACTCTAAGTCGATGACTTCGCTAGTCCCCTTGGATTCTCCGGGGTGATGGATCTGCGATTCACGGACGTTGGGTTTGGTGGGCTGAATGCGGTTTGCCATATTTATAGAGCCAGGAAGAAGACACTGTCTACAGGTAGGGCAGGAAGAGTGAGAACGAAGCCATTTGTCTACACATTCCATGTGGAAGCCGTGGTTGCAGCTCGGCAACACTGTTACACATTCACCGTCCACGAATTCTTCCAAGCAAATAGGGCACTCAGTTGCAAGTTGTGGCGTAATCGATTTGCCATAAAGGAAAGACAGGAGAGCCTTCATGGATTTGTGGTCCATGCCGGTATTAGCACGTCTGGTGGCCATATGATCGTGCCATGACCACTGGGTATTCGACGCAGAGTCTGTCACATTGCGCGCCTCTTCATCACATTGCGCGCCTCCACGCTGAAAAACAAAACAAATACCACACATACATTCACACAGTAATCTAGACACGAATCTTATTCTCACAATTTTCTCTTCATCTTTCTGAGCACTCCCGTGAGGGATTAAGCTCAGCTTGGCTCTGATACCATATCAGAAAATTATGAGAGAGCAGAAACGCACAGGATTCACACACAAAAATAATAATTTCTATATCTTCAATAATCAGATACATCAAATATATAATTAAACTAATTCTAATAGAAGACAGCTCTTAGTCAAGCAGAAACAGGCCCTTTAGTCATTGATTTTATATTAATGTAGACTTCTTGTAATAATAATAATTATTTTAATTTTGATTGTTTAGTGGAATAATTTATTTTTATTTTAATAATTTATTTTAATAGTCTAAATATATATATATATTTTTTAAAATAATGGGAAAGAAATTGAAAATTGAAATTTATACTTTACAATAAAACTAGAATTTATATTAATGGTTTATATATATATATATATATATATATATTTGAATTTTGGCTTCTGTGATCTATAGTTATTTTCCAAATAGATCAAATTCATTAAGCTTAAATAGATGTACTAGCCATTAAAACCTAATGACTAATTTGACTATGAAAAAAAATGATAATTAATTAATTTATTAAATTTAAAATTTAAAAATCTATTATATTTTAATTAAAATTATTTTTGTTGAATTTTAAATTTTAATTTCATTTTATCATTTATTTATTTCTTAATTATTATAATTTTTAATTTAACAAAAATAATTTTTATTTCATTCATACATGTTTATTTCTTTAAAAATTATTTTTGTTAAATTAAAAATTATAATAATTAAGAAATAAATAAATGATAAAATGAAATTAAAATTTAAAATTCAACAAAAATAATTTTAATTAAAATGTAATAGATTTTTAAATTTTAAATTTAATAAAATTAATTGATTATTATTATTTTATCTTTCATAGTCAAATTAGTTGTTAGGTTCCAATGGCTAGTTTGAGTTCTCTACATCTATTTAAGCTTAACAACAAGCTCATCCTGAAGATGAACCATTGATTCTAAAGGCCTCAACAAAATGTGATTATAACTAAAAATACTTTTTCTTAATAATAAAATATGTAAAAATAATAATTTTATTAAATTAATATTAATTTTTCTAACAAAACACGTTTAATAATAATAAAAACAATATTATTATTATAATATTAAATGAAAAATTAAAGATATAATAAATTTATATGTTGAGAATGATAATATTTATACCATTAAAATAATATATATTTTATATTTATTATAATTGTTTACGAAAATAAGACACAGAGCTTTATTTGAATGGTTTATGAGGCACAATACTTGCTAAGGTTTTGCAAATGGGGTAGCAAGCTAAGTGGGCCTGGTTGTGGGGAAAACTCCACAGTTAAGCGCGCTTGAGCAAGAGGCGATCTGGGATCGGTGACCTCTCAGGAAGTCCTGGTTATCGGGTGCAAACCCTGGAAGTGATGATTTCCGCTATGTGATTCATTTCACTACTTCCAATCCCACTTCTTCACCCCTTTGAGCATCAACCGACGCAATGAGTGCTAAGTGGACTATTCAAAAATCATGAGAAATTAGTTAGTTACGACTACCTCTAATGGAAATTCTCATAGATGAATGACTTACTTAACACAGTTGAATCCCAAAAGAATTATGGAGTGAAGGGAGCTCTAATTGAATGGTTGATGAGACAGAATACTTGCTAAGGTTTTACAAATGAGGTAGCAATCTAAGTGGGTTCAATTGTAGGGAAAATTCCATAGTTAAGCGGGCTTGAGCCAAAGACGATCTGGGATGGGTGACCTCTCGGGAAGTCTTGGTTACCAGGTACAAGCTCTGGAAGTGACGATTAACACTATGTGATTCATTTCACTAGTTTCAATCCCACTTCTTCACCATTGTGAGCATCACCCGATGCAACGATTCTTAAGTGAGAAATGGTCATAGATGAATGACTTACTTAACACACTTGAATCCCAAAAATATTATAGCTAATATAATGCACTGGCTCTCACGAAAATAGTCATAGATGAATGACTTAAGGCAATTGAATCCCAAAAAAATTATATCTAATATAATGCACTGCTAAAAAACCCCTCAATAATTCAGAAAATAAATGTTTAATAGTAAATTTTTTATTTTAAAAATTTTAAACTTTATCATTTTTATGTTGATATGTGTTTAGTTCAGAGTTGTCTTAAATTGGTTTTTTTTTTAACTGTATATATAGATTCAGCACCCTAAGAAACCCCTAGGGCACTTCGATTGTGCAAGGTTACCCATCAAACTTTCATTTTCAATAAATTCCTACCAGAAGTTAAAGAAACTAAATCGGAAGAAACTACCATAAAAGCCTTCAAAAAAAATGCACTATAGACATTTACATTTTTGAAATATATAGTAAATTCAAAGTAAAATTATATAAGCCATAAAGCTTTAAATTTTCCTAAATAACTAATTTTAAACTTGAACTGAATTATTGATTGTGTAATATAACAAAGACTAGGTGATGAGAACGTTGCTGCCTTATTATTTTATATATAATTTAGATGTAGAAAATACATCTATAAAAAAAGAAACAAAAGCCAATGACATATGGGACTCTTGTTTTTATTTTGTATTATTTATTAAATATTTGAAAAAATAAATAAATATTTTTTTTCCAAATTAATTATATAAAATATTATTTTTTACAAATTTTGTTAAAAATTTCATTATGCATATTTATTTTTCAAAATATATTAACTTTAAAATTTAAAACAAAATATAAATATAAAAATCGATTTTCATTATTTTCATTATAGTGTGGTAATCTATCATAATTTAATTGCCAAACAAGCATTGAGGACAACCATCTCTAGTTGTTATTGGCTAATGCAGGCTGACTCATTACTATTATTTAAGGAAAATCAGGCCCCCTAGAATAACCACTTGATAGTTATTAAAGGGGCAAACTTTCACTCCTGCTTAAGACATACTCCAGACCCCAATTGATTTTCATTATATATATACATTCATAAATTTTTAAAATAATTATGAGTTTTTTTATATTTTTTAAATATATGCTTTAAGACAAAGTATCTTGCATAAACGTAAAAATATTATTTTAAAAGGCACATGAAAGATTTTTCATAGGCAATAAATCGTCTTGGATATCATGCGTTTACATTTGGATCTCCTCCTGGCCATTGGGAAAAATTAAGTCTATGTGTCCATGTAGGATTTCTGGTTTTGTTTATACAAAAGTATTTGTGATAGACTTTATGTTTGTCACTTCCTTTAGACCATATCATGGTGATGTCATAGAAGTCAGTTCTTAATGTTTCTTCTGCTTGATGAGCTGTTGCCATGCTTTTGGAATACATCATGTCATGGATCCATCTGCTGCCTTTAGGATACACCTTCTTTCAGGGACTAGGTGTAGAATGTCTGTATGATTCTGCAGATTGGCATCCAAGACTTTAGTGTTTCTGAGTTGCCAAGTTGGCTTCCACTGATCACAATAATCACGCCAAATTTTATCTTCAGGAATGGTCCTTAGTATTTCCTTCTGTTGATTAGGTTCCCATTCTGTTACAATCACTATTATATGTTCTGGTTGTTGAATATGCTCTATGATAAGAAAGTCTGGCAGACAATTTTCAGATCTTGGAATATGTTCTACATCAAAGTCAAAATTGGCAAATAAGGCTTGCCATCTGGCTAACTTTGCTTCACTAGGATTTTTGATGTCCTTTGTTAAAACTTTCTTTAACGCAGAAGCATCTGATCTCAATAAAAAAAAATTATTGACCAAATGAATCTCAAATTTATCAATAGAATTCCATGTAGCTTTTACCTCCCTTTCAATGACAAAATAATTTCTTTCTGCTAGGCTCCAAGTTCCTGAGGTAAACTGGATTATTTGTTCCTCATCATCCTTCTTCTGTTTGAGCACTCCTCCCCATCCCAAATCGCTAGCATCTGATTCCACAATTTTAGAAGAATTATCATCAGCAACATACAGAATTGGAAGAGATTTTACCTTGGATTTTATATTTCTTACGACATTTGTATGAGCACTAGTCCAAGGTGAAGGATTATTTCTTAATCTCTGATTTAGAAGGGCCCTGTCCTTTGCACAATCCTAATAAAAACTGCTGACATAGTTCAGACATCCCAGAAATCTCTGAAGCTGGGTTTTATCCATAATAACATTAGGAAATTGTTTTGCAAATTCAAGGGCATGCTTTTGGAGAGATATCTGGCCATTCCGGATTGTATGACCGAGGAACTTGATAGAGTTTTGAAATAATTCAATATTCTTCTTACTTAAAACAAAACCATTTCTTTTGACCACTTGCAAGAAAATTTGAACATGTTTGAAGTGATCATGAATATTCTTGGAAAATATAAGAATATCATCTATGTACACCATCAAACAATCAAAATAAGGCTTAAAAATTGAGTCCATTACTTTCTGAAACTTTGAAGGATCATGTTTCAGACCAAATGGCATAACATTCCATTCGTAGTGACCTGCAGGAACACTAAAAGCAGTTTTTAATTTATCTTTTTCTGCAATAGCCACTTGCCAGAATCTTGATTTGAGATCAAAATTTGAAAATATTTTTGCTCCTACGATTCTGGTTAACAAATCACCCTTGTGGGGTATTGGATAGGTATTGTCAGCTAAAACTGAATTTATGAGATATGGTCTAGGCTATCTAGAACAACTGAATGACTTAATTCCAGAATCCAGATTTGGTGTCTTACCAGAAGATTGCAAGAAGCCACCAGTCACAGAGATGCACAAATTCTTCACTATGATGGATGGTTGTAAGAAACATAAAGTAGGTACCCAGTGGATGAAAGAGATGTTAAACTGGGATATTTACACCCATCTAGAGGCAGAATATTTTGGCCTCACTCATACCAGTGAAGAAAAACTCATATTATCTCAAGAATGGAAAGAATTTATGGACAAATATCATTCTTGGATATCCTTTTATGTTTGGAAAAGTATGAAGCAATCTGAGAATGTTTTAATGACTGACAATGCATCCTTTACATCTTCTCATCACTCTTGGTCTGCTTTAGATGGTAGCAACATTTAAACCTCATCCACATTTCCTCCTTACAAAGGAATCATCCTTGGAGAAGCCCAAAACTCAGCAAAAGCTATTCCTCTAGTTTTGAAGGATGACAATGCTTTAGGCATTGATGGAAGAATCCAAAAAGCCATTGAGCAATTAAACTGGAATAACACTGCCATAAGGGATTGGAAATGAACTCTGCTAAAACTTCTGTTGTGAAAGAACAATTTGACAGCTTAAAGGTTTTAGTCAATAGTGTAAATAATTGTTTGAATGATATTTAGTTTTCTTCTTCTGTTTTAAAAAATTATGCAAGAGAGTCCTTAAGTAAAATGGATGAAGTAGAGGGCAAGGTTATACAAGAAATATGCTCTACAAAAGGACTCATAACAGAATTGTCTGAAAAAATTGATAATATGAATATATCCAAATCTGACAAGCCTATTCCTGCTTCATTCTTGCATAAGAGAAATGTACAGATTCAGAATCCTGTCAAGCCAATTGATAGATTTCCCCATTTGTTGCCTAATGAGGTTGCTTAGCCTTCACAGGAAGAATATTCAGAAAATATTTCTATTGCTTCCTTATTTAAGGAACCAGAAAAAGATTCAGAATCTCAGATATTCCCCATCTATGAGCCTCTAGAAATTCAGTTTACCAGATACTCTGCTCCTGATATTAGTGGAAAAGGAAAACTTCCAGAGACCCATACTTTCTATCCAGACTCTCATCGAGAATGTAATATTGATAATCTAAGTACAGGACAGATAAGACAAGTGATTGACATGATTTTTACAGAGTACAAGCTTATGTGCCTAAGAGGCAAAAATGAAGTTGAAGCTTGTAAAAATCTTATCCAATGTTTTACTAGCACTCTTCTAAGATGGTGGGAAACTGAAACATCTCCAGCTTTAATTGCAAAAATGGAAAGTGAACTTTTAAAAGATGAAGTTGGAGACATAATCCACAATGCTGATGGCACACCTCAGAATAATATGATTGGAGCTCTCACCTCCATGATTTAAGAACACTGGTGTGGTTCTAAAACAGAAATAGCAGATAAGCACGAAATGATTCTGATGAATCTTAAGTGCAATAAATTATCTCAATATGAAGATTTCCATAGAGATTGGATGTAATGCATCTATAAGGTAAAAGATTCTAAAAATCTTCTCTGAAAACAAGTATATCTAGAAGCCCTTCCGTCTAGATTTGTAGATTTACTGCGTCTGCAAGATGCTTTCCAGTTTCCTTTTGAATCATTTACCTGGGGAGAAATATATTCTATAGTTACTAAAACATTGGTTGGTTTGTGTACAAGTTATAAAGTAAACAAATCTTTAGAAAAGCTTTCTAGACTGCCTGACAGTAAGTCAATTTGCAGCAAGTATGGCTTAAACATTGATGATCCTCTTGTTAAAAGAAGGAAAGTTAAAAGAAAGGCAAAGAAATCTAGAAAACAATTCAGAAATACTCCAACCAGCAGAAAAAGAAGGGTCACCTCTGGACCTAGGAAAGAAAGAAAGGGATATTACAAATTTGTCCCTAGAACACATTACTATAAGCCATCTGAAATCCATGTCCATTCCCACAAACAAGATAGATGGAACAAATTAACCTATTGATTGTGTGGCAAGACAGACCATACTTCAAACAAATGCCCAGATGCTGAAGAACCCAGAAACAATAGAGGCAAGAAATCACAGACTCAGAATAAACAAAAGAAAGCTGTTAAAATAGAGACCCAAATGTTATGTATGAGATGTGTGTCTAGGAATCAAAAAACTGATCTTAAACATAAGTATATCAATTAGAAAAAGGAAAGCAACCTTTGGCACAAAATATTTCTGCATGTACAAATGCATACACTCTGCATTCTACACCAAAATCTGTTGAATCTCAAGTTGAAATAATTGAAGGGAAAAGAGATCCTACAGTAGGTTTCAGGGAAATGAGGATATTGGCAATTGAATACCAACAACATCATGTTCTCATAAATGTTTACATTAAAGGGGAAATTTTTTCCTTAACAACTTTAATTGATTCAGGTGCAGATATCAATATTTTTAATACAAAGGTAATCCCGACCAAATTTTGGGTTGCAGCTACTAGAAAAGTAGTTGGGCTGGGAGATAAAACCCTTAAATATGAAGTTCCAAAAGCTTCCATATGTTTTGATCAGCATTGCATAAAACTAAAATTTGCAGTAGCATACATTCCTGTTGAATGTATATTAGGAAATGTCTTTCTTGCAGCCGTGGAACCACATGGTTTAGTCAGACTAAAAGGTAATAGGGCCGGATACTTTATTACTGTTCCTACTTCTAATGGAGGTAAAAAACGGATTGAAATGCCATATATTTCAAATCCAAGAGTCTCTACAATGGTTTAGGTTATGAAAGAATTAGATAAAGCCGAAACCAAACTGACTGAATTGAAAGATTTAAAATCTACTATCCAAATAGGGGAACAACTAAAAACCCCTACAGTCATTAATAAAATCTCCGAACTTAAGAAAAAAGTTGAAGAAGAATTTTGTTCAGAGGAGCCCAATTCTTTCTGGCACAGAAAGCAATATAGTGTTGACCTGCCATACAAATCAGGATATGAAGGAAGGCCTTGCAAGAGCAGAGCTATTCCTATGAACAAGGAATATAGAGATCTCTGTGAAAAAGAGATCAAGCAACTATTGGATAGAAAACTAATAAGAGAATCTGACAGTCCATGGAATTGTTATGGATTCTATGTGAATAAAATATCTGAACATATAAGGGGTATACCATGATTGGTCATAAATTACAAACCCTTAAATTCAGTTTTCACTGACAATACCTATCCAATACCCCACAAGGGTGATTTGTTAACTAGAATCGCAGGAGCAAAAATATTTTCAAAGTTTGATCTCAAATCAGGATGATGGCAAGTGGCTATTGCAAAAAAAGATAAATTCAAAACTGCTTTTAGTGTTCTTGCAGGTCACTACGAATGGAATGTTACGCCATTTGGTCTAAAACATGCTCCTTCAAAGTTTCAGAAAGTAATGGAATCAAATTTTAAACCTTAATTTGATTGGTTGATGGTGTACATAGATGATATTATTATATTTTATAAAATAAATTCGAATCTTTTAGATGCAAAATTGTTTGGATTTTAAAATTGGATTATATATTATTATAATAAATTTAGAGTTAAACTAGATGTATGAAGATAACATTTATGAATTATTTTTAAAAAATTTAACCAAAATTTCAATTAAGACTGGAAAATTATAATCTTTTTAAGATTAATAAATTATAATATTTATTTTAATTGAGTAATATATTTAATATTATTTAGAAATAATTAAAATTTATATATTCATATAAATTAAATGGTTGATAAATATCGATAAACGTCATAATATTTATTTTATAATACATCTTATATTATTCAAATTTAAAAAGGTAAAATTCAACTAAATTAAAACTTTATTATTATTATTTTGTAAGCAAACACATCTACATTATATTAATAGGAAAAAAATTTACATACTTTACATCCAAGAGTACATTCTCTACTTCTGTGTGAGGAAACCAGAGATGAGAATTGAAGGGCTCTTCCCCAAGAAGGAGAAACCAGATCCGAGAGGTCTTACAGTTTACAAAAAACAGTTGACATTTAACCAAAAGTATGCTCCTATGATCTAGCATTACATAGCTTTTGCATGAGAAACCAAAACTAGTGCGCAATGAGTCACAAGGCTTCATGGCACAAGTTTGCCATCCACATAAAAATGAATATTGAAGGGGCCTACTAGGAGGCTAGACCAGACTGAGAGAACCAACCTGAAATTCTCCACAAGGATGATGGGATAGATTATTCCACATTGGAATTGCATGGTTTCCACACTGGTGTTGCATTACACCTCGACATTGCCTTGATCTTGCATGTTGCCACTGTCTACAGGAAGCTCCTCTAGAATGTAGCAGTCGTAGGGACTTGGACAAGGAGGATTATCGACCACCAAGGGGATGAGAGCAAGGGAGGGAGGGGGACGGGCCACAAGAGCACAGGGGATGAGCAAATATGAGGAGACAATAAGAGGGAAATGTGAAGGAGAGGGAACAAGAGAGGAGGATGAAGGGTTATTTGGTGGAAATTCGATGAAGAGTACTTCGGGAAGTCATCTAAGTGAGGATAAAGAGTGGCTATGGTTGGTTGAGAGCTCGACTATCCAACCAAAGGCCTAAAACCTCTCTTGAGTTATTTCCTTGAGCTGTCAGGCAAGGAGGTTCGAGAGAGCCTAGAGCGTCGGACAACCTCTATGAGTCTCTGCCTCTTCAGTAGTAAGGATATCTCTTCGAATGAACTATGGTATGTCATAATCGAACATCGCAAAAATGGTGGTGTCATTGAAGGTGGTGGGGGGACGCCCTTAGCCTTTGCCTCTGCCAGGGTGTCGACCCCTCCCCCTGTCACGATTCATTTCCTGAGGCAAACACAACATGTTTATAATGTTGGAGCGAGAGGGAGCGCCGAAGGGAATGAAAGAGGGGTAATGAAGCTGGTAGAAGGGAATTTCCATGGCATTAGTTAGTTTATTGCAAGGGCGCGTGAGTAGAGGAGCCTTGTACGAGGACAACGAGAGCCAGGGAGGAGGAGTAAAGGTTGTGATTTCCACTTGGTGAGGGACATGAGCCAAGTGGAGGATACTGATGAGGAGTATTGGGAAGTGTGCCGGTGGACTGGGGAGCACCCTGATCCGAGGATAAAACTTTATTATTATAATATACACACACACACACACACACACTCACACACACACACACACACACACACACTCACACACACACACACACACACACACACACACATATATATATATATATACACACACGTTTAAAAAAACATGCAACCATATTATTAATCATGGAGATTTAGCCAAAATTTATCATGGATATTCTTAACCTATAAATAGTCTTTGTTACAATATCGTAACTGAATAATACCACATGCCCAAAAACCATAACCCATTACATATGACATTTTTTTAAATTAATAAATGTAATTAAAAGAGTAAAAAGGGCATAACTTCTTTGAAGATAAATTTCAGCCTTTAATTTTTCACTACTATCAAGAATATTCTAGAATATTCCATGGAGATTAAGTCCTTACCATCCACCTAACAATATCTATAATTAATGTAAAATTTTGGAAACCCTATTCCAAACTAAACACACCTATGGGTGTAAAACATTGTGGAAAGGTATTCAATATGCAATATAAAGACTAAATTTTAGGTCTTAAATGGATAGTTTCTCTTCTTCATCAAAGATAATAATTGACATGAAGAAGTCAAAATATGTACAACTATACATGAGGAATCAACCTTGTCTATGGTGCTCTATTTCTATGGAGTTTCAAAGGGAATTGGAACACCATACTCCTATTTTATTTATTGCAAAATTTGGTAAAAAACTAAATTCCATAAGAAGGTCTTGGAAGACACTATCATTTTGAGGTAAGACAAGGCTCTTTTCAATCTATGTTTCTAGAATTTAACCCAACTTCAATATTCATTTTATCAACTAAATCTTGATAATAATTATAGACTTCTCTCTTCCTTTGAGAAGAAATAACAATCTCAAGATGGAAGTGTGATGGGGATTTACATAAAAAGAGATACAAGCCAAGAGTAAAGGAGTATACTTAGATGCACTAAAATCTACATGGAAATCAACTTGAGATATAGTCCCATGGACTATTATATTTTTATTTTATACTCTTATTTGTTATGTAATCATCTTATTGAACCCAAAGAAATTACATGACTAATTACATTTGAAACCAAGCGTTGCCTTATAGATTTTACATACTCAAAGATTCCTTCACAATTAGGGAAAATTATCTTAACCTTTTGCACTTTAGAACACTTTGTGAATGCTTAATACCTTTTGTTTTTATTATTTCAATCAAAATTTGCTTTCATCCCAAGTTAAAAATCAAGCCCTCCTTCACCTATTTGAACTATTGTCTTTTTCAAATTTCAAGATTAGGCTTGATCTTTAAATGGCACCCTCATTCACATGTTTTGATTTGTGAACTTCCATGGATACTCCACTAGAAAATTCATCACAATAGATCTATTAAGGTAAACCATAATCTATACTATGAAGGGTTAAGTCCTTTATATTTTTTCTATGTTATTACATTGTGTTGTTTATGAATACAATAGATAAAATTCTGGAAATAAAACAATGAAATATAAACACAACACAATCACAATGAACACCAATATATGCTTTAGGAAACCCTTTCAGAGTAAATCCAAATTGGAAGGTAAGGCTATTCTACTCTATTTTTTCTAGAATGGAATAATGAAAGTATAAAGGATAATACATTCTTTATGGAATTACATGAGACCTTGTACTATGGGTTGCTATAAAAAACAAACCCCCTCTATTATGCTCGGTCACTTTGACTCCCAAGTTGTTTTGCTCTATTATGGAGCTATACAATAAGAAATTAATGTAACCCCATTTCCTCCTAGTGCCATGATTATAACATAACTGTTAGGTCCCTATATTACTAGTTTAGTCCCTTATTTTTGTTAGTGTAGCCTCCTTATTGTTATTGTTGTACCCCTATAACCCCAATATTGTTATTATTGTGCCCTTACATTATTATTGTTAGGTCGGCTAGGATTATATTGTGGCCCCATGGACTCCTATATATAGAAGGAAGTTTTGGTCATTTGTATCATCCAAGAATTGTTCATTTATGTAATGTATTGGAGGTTTCCCCCTATAAGTGGTTGATTTATAAGGCGTTCATCTCTCTTTTCTTCTATTTTTGGAGCTGGTTTCACAACATTTGGTATCAGAGCTTTGGATTCTAGGGTTTTGCTACTCCAAACAGGTCATCGTGGCATGTTCACTATAAAATTTTTAATACGAAGGTTCAGAAGCTGAAATTTTTATAGCGCGAGCTGAAATCCTATGGAACATCTTCGCAAAATTTTAGAGATTTTTTCGTAATATTTTCGGAGATATGATTTGTGGAAGTTAGGGTTTTTTGCCGGCTCCTAAATTTAACCTAAACAGGTCATCGCGGAATTTTCTCTATAAATATTTTTCTATGAGGTTTTAGAAGCTGAAAGTTTCACAAAATGAAGCTGAAATCCCAAGGAATGTCGTGAAAAAATTTCAAATATTGATTCACATTATTTTGGGAGGTAGGATCTGTGGAAGTTAGGGATTTTTCAAGCTCCCGAATTTCATCTCAAAGAGGTGATCGTGGGAAAATATTCATAACTCTCTCTCTGAACATCAGATTGGAATTATGTAAAGAGTGGCAGAAAGTGCACAGACTGTATCTTCCTATCCATAAATTTCAGAGACGAAGGAGGAAACAGTGACACGTGGAAAGTCGTACAATTTCGCTCTATTGAACTAGTTCATAATTAGTTCATTGTGGGAGATTGGACATAAATTTGCCTTGAAGAATCAAAATCATCTCAGACCTATGGCATTCGAAAGAGGATTCAGAGGGCTACATTAGGGCCAAATTTCAGATATTGAAGATCTAAAATCACAAAGATAGTTCAGTTTCAATATCAAGCTCCTCAAAAGCAAGAAAAAGGTGTGTATTTTTTTTCGAATTAGATAAGTCTCATTTGAAAAAATTAGTTTGAATTTATTCCAAGGGAATATTGAAGAATAGATATCAGTATTGGGTTCTAAAATGCCCCCTAAAAATAATTCAACACCCATTACGCATTCAGAAGGCTCTACTATGACTCATGAAGTCGAATAAATGCAACATGAGATGTAAAAATTACAAGAGCAAGTGCACCTATTGCAAAGAGCAACAAAAAATGAAATGGAAGTTTTGAAGAAAGGCGTGGAAACTAAGATTGATGGTTTGAAGAAAGGCGTGGAAGCTAAGATGAATGGTTTGGAAGCTAAGATGGAGGGCATGGAAGTTGGCATGGAAGCTAAGATGGATGACATGGAAGATCAGATTGATGAAAAAATGGAAAACATGAAGAATGATCTAAAAGTAGACATCAAAGGTTTGGAAAAGTTGATAAAAGAAATGTTTCCTAATGGCGAAAAGATAGTAGAGGAAAATCATGATGAGAACAAAATAAATGTTAATCGTGATTTCATAAAATCTAATGTTGGATGGAAGAATGATATGAAAATGGTTTGGATAGCTTGTATGTATTTCAAGAACCTACCACTCAGTTTAAATTAAACGATCTAGCTTGTACTTGAAAATTTTGCGAAATTATTTACTTGAAAATGTTGTAGGAATTTTTACTGTTTATGTGTCTTATGTTCATTTGTTCTTGCTGAAATTTAACATGTATATCAACAACATAATGCAACAAATAAAGCATTTAAATGTGTTTTAAGCCACGGTTCTTATGCTGCGGTCACGTTGCGACGGGCTGGCCCCAAACCTTTCTCTGGCCACGAGCCAAAAACACGTTTTGCTCTGCCCAACTCTTCAACGAATACGCCATAGATGGTTCGGTCGAGTCAGCCCTGCTCGAACTGTCAGGTCAGGGTTCGAATCCCCTAACCTTAAAATTTTTCATAGTATTTTCAACCTATGGCTTGGGGCCACGTGGCAGCCTTTGGGAAGGCCATGTGGCACCCTCTGATAGGCCTTCACAATACATAAATAATTAACTTTCCCTTTATATTTAAAAAAAAAATGGCATAGTCAATTTAATCAAAGAGTCTTGTTTTGGAGTTCATTGGACGATTTCATACCTCAGTAACTTTTGCATACGACCTCAGTTTTGAGAACTGTTCACGGCACCAGAATCGTAGCGATGAGACCTTTCCGTCATTCAGGTTTGGCACTCTTTCGAGCACTTTGAATTTTGAGCTATCATTCTGGTCCATGATCCAATTCTGATCACACCTCCCCACTAGGAATCTTTTGGACCCAAAAATATTGAAATACTGATCTGTACAGTAAATGAGAGTATGAAACCCTCTTCTCTTCAGCCTCCAAACACTTGCCTTGCATGGCTAGTAACTTTGAACCACAACTAGAAAGCAATTCACACTTCCCTTCCTCGATGCGCTTGTCCTCCTATCAAAAACTGTTTTTCTTGCACTCACTCAGAAAATTTTTGGAGAGAAATTTGCATAAGGAAACTGAACCTCGCTTCCTTGATCAATGATCCAAGGTGGCTCAAACAAACAAGATATTACAAAATAAAGTACATGCATACAACCGAAATTTGCATATGTACAAAATGAGTACGTCTTACTGTACTAAGAAGTCCATCCACTTCCGACCAAACCACTTCCGTGGCGACTTTTGCTGCTGCAACTCTTCTTCATGTGAAACTTCCATTTTCACATCAATAATGGAATCCTTGGTTCCACCTTCACCATTCTTTCTGTCCTCTTGCTACATCTGCTTGGGATGACTAGTTGGATGAAAAGTCCAACAATGAGAGACAACATGTCCCCTCTTTTGGAAATATGTGCAAGTCTTATGCACCTTCTTTGAAAGTTTTCTTTGTTTCATCTGCTTCCTGTATGCTTTCTTCCTCATCCAGCATCTCGAAACATCATGGTTAAATCGACCACAATATGTACAACAAATATTTCTTCCATTTAAGCATGCAAAATTATCATGCTTTGCAGAAACACAATCAAATTGATCATGAGAAGATTTATACCTCTTGTACTGCTTTGAATGTTCATCCTTTTTTCCTTCTTGAGGAGATGAACTAGTAGAGGCTCCAGTTTTCATTTGCAGACTAACATCATCATTCTTGTCTTGAAAACTGTCTAAACTCGCATGCTCGCCATAAGCTACATGTCTACCATCTTCTTACTGCAACAAAGGCTTAAAGCAATGGAAATCTTCTTTGAAACAAATTTGACATATTTGCATCTTAGAACTTGGAATAAAGGTTCTCTTTGAAATAGCCTCACATGCATTCATGGCTTTGGAGTCTTCGCCATTAAATTGCACATAACCAAGACCAATATTCTTGGGTTGTTCCTCAACCAAAACAAGTTCAACCATGCCTTGTGCATGCATGCCTAATCCTTTGCCTTCATAGGCCATTTTAATCATTAATTTGGACCCTATACCTCTTGTATATTTTTCAAAAGAACCAACACATATTTCTAAAGAGGAAACTGAAGACAAATTAGAATGGATTACCTCTTCCTCACGCATTTTCTTCGTTAAAGCCTCTTGGGCTTGATGGAGCTATATCTCCATATGATGCAATTTTTGAAGAATTTCTTCCTTCTCTTCCTTCATGGAAAACAAGTGTTCATGAAGTTCAGTGCTTTCTCTTTTATCCTCAAACAAAATCTACACCATATCCTTCAATATAATAAATTCATGCTTCATATCATCATCGAAGAATCTTGTGAAGGAGGAAACTTCACTTGTAGAAGCTGTCATTCTGATGTCAATGAAAAAATTAACTTCAACAAATTTCTCAAAGCTTTTAAAAACAAATGACAAAGATTTTTTAACCAAATGGCTATAGAGACAATCTCTTATTCAAACAACCAAACAACAAACAAAATCCAAGAGCTTCGTAACAAACAATCGTCAAGAGGGTTTGTTCCAAAAGTGACCTTGAGGTCCCTTGGGGTAAAAAAGATGCCTTAATGCATTTTCTTCCTTTTTTTCCTCTCCGGGACTTAGCTATTTAGTAGCTATCCCCAAATCTCAAGCAAACTCAAACAACAATTAGTTTGCAAATAGTAAAACATTCAATCTTTTACGCTGTTTAAACACCTTTCAAGCTATACAATCAAGCAACCAAGTGCTTTTTCAAGCAAGCAACTATCCTCTGATACCAACCTGATCTGAAAATGGTCTGGATAACTTGTATGTATTTCAAGAACCTACCACTCAGTTTCAATTAAATGATCTAGCTTGTACTTGACAATTTTGCGGAATTATTTACTTGAAAATGGTGTATGAATTTTTACTGTTTATGTGTATTAAGTTCATTTGTTCTCGCTGAAATTTAACATGTATATCAGCAACATAATGCAGCAAATAAAAAATTTAAACACAACAGAAAACTTAATCTAGGAGTTCACCCAAAATCGCGTGGGCTACGTCTCCTTTGAGCTTGGTCATCTTGACTTGGCTCTTTGGGATTATGGCAAGTTTTTTTACAAGTAAATACTTAACTCCAATGAATAAAAAAATGATCCAAAGGACTAAAAGTACCATCAATATCCCTCTAATGGCTATCCAAACTTTGCAAACAGCTTTAGGCCCTTTTTGACACGATTCCTTCTGTGAGTGCACTAAGCTACTCTGAGCTTCTAAATGGCACAAAATCCCTCAAAATTATGTTTTTGTCACTAAAACCACTCCTTCTATATCTAATACACATCATACACCAAATACCAACTAATAAATTTCTCAAATCGAGCACAACATCCCCAAACTAGGCTATCCTCCACGGTTTGCCCAGGGCTGCCCAAAACTTCAAATCAACTTCTCGAGCTCTAGAAGTTCTCAAAATGCTCTGAAACCACTTGCATTGGTTCCAAAATTTGTTAAATATTCTAGATATACTTTTCATTCATCAAAAATGGCCTCCGGCTGCTCCGGTTTCACCTCAATCACCTATTTGCACCCCTTAGCACTACGTCAATGAAAACTTATCTGTTGAGTTTTCGACCTCTAGAAGTCTTCAACACTTGTAGAAACATCTATAATTAGATTCATAATTATTTTTTAATTCAATAATGACCATTGATTCACTGCATATGGTCTCAAACAGCTCTGGCTAAACCCTACACTGTTGCTGGCAAAAGCTGGTACTAATGGCCCCTAGAACTTTACTGAAGCTTTTCGGCCTTCAAACGTTCTCTAAAGGCTCTAAAAACCATATCATCAGATTCAAAACATCTGAAGTATCCAATTTTGACTATTGGATCTCTGGAATAGGACTCTAGCTCCCCTGGCTAGGCCTCAAACTGATTTGGCCTCATGGTGGCCCTGAAGGCCCCTTCATCTTCCTTGAAGAAAAAAGTGCTGAAGATGACCTCTGTTTGACCTGAAACCTATGCCAAACTCTTCAGAATGCTGAAGAGACTGAAAATTGACTAAAATTTCCCTCAATTTGGTTCAATAATGAGGGATTTATGGCAGAAACAAGAAAACTGCCCAGTGTCCCCCAAAAACCTCCTCCAAAACTGGAGGAACTCCTCTTAATGATCCAAATTAGGCAGATAGGCGGAATTGGCGGAACCACGCTCTAAATCAGCGGAGGCATTAAATATTGTGGTTAGGTTCATTGGCGCATTCACATGCACGTTTAGTGCTAACGGTTTAACTGTTGCGGATAAGGTTGGATACACGCCCACAGTCACAGTGTGAGATCATATGGTATAAGGGCTAGCCCTGCGGGGTAAACCATTTTATTTAGCCAGTTTAAATGTGTTTTAGGCCACGGTTCTTATGTTGTGGTCATGTTGCGACGGGCTAGCCCCAAACCTTTCTCTGCCCAAGAGTCAACAACACGTTTTTCTCTGCCCAACTCTTCAACGAATACCCCACAGATGGGCCGGTCGGGTTGGCCCCGCCTGAACTGTCGGGTCAGGGTTTGAATCCCCTAACCTTAAAATTTTGCATAGTATTTTCAACCTACGGCTTGGGGCCACGTGGTAGCATCCGGGCAGGCCACGTGGCACCCTCTGATAGGCCTTCACAATACATAAAAAAAATAACTTTCCCTTTGTATTTAAAAAAAAAAAATGGCATAGTCAATTTAATCAAAAAGTCTTGTTTTGGAGTTCATTGGACGATTTCAAACCTCAGTAAATTTTTTGTATGACCTCGGTTTTGAGAACCGTTCACGGCACCAGAATCGCAGCAATGAGATCTTTCTGGTCGTTCAGGTTTGGCACTCTTCCAAGCACTTTGAATTTTGAGCTATCATTCTGGTCCGTGATCCAGTTCTAATCAAAGAACCACCATATTCCAAAGATGGATATGAGGAATTTTTATGGCAAGGACCTCATAACATGAATACTACAGATGGAGCAATATTCTGATCTCAATAATGTGCAAAACACACAAAAGTTACGCATTGCAACTTTACATTTAGAACAAAATACATTTGTATGGTATTGATTGCTTTGCTCCCGTAAAAAAATTGTCACTTGGTCAATTTTTATGGAGGAAATGATAACACATTATGATGATACAAAAAGAAACACCTTCTTTAGCCAATTGATAAATCTCAAACAAAAGGGTTTAGTTGTGGAGCACATTGAGGAGTTCCAAAAATTGAATATAAGGGTAACTGATATTCCAGAGGAACACAGGATTGATGTCTTCATAGGGAATTTAAAGGATAACATCCAACATGAAGTTCGCGTTTGGGAACCTGATTCATTGGAGAAGGAATTTAGGTTGGCAAGAAAAATTTAATGTAAAATTATGGCGACAAGGAAGCCTACCACTCACATCTATAAAGATGGAAGTATTCCTACTCCTAGACTTCCACAACCTACAAGGTTGACACCAAAAAAATTGGAAGAAAAAAGAGCAAAAGGGATTTGCTACAGTTGTGATAGAAAATACACTAAAGGCCATAAGTGTGCTGAGAATAAATTATTTTACATAGATTGTGAAGAGGAAGAAGAAAATGAACAAGAATATTTAAAAGAAGAGGATATACACCAGGAACCAACCCTAGAAGAGGAAGAAATGAGTCCGACCATATCGTGTAATGCATTGGCAGGAATTACCACTCCTCAAACTCTCAATATAGAAGGACATATCAAGAAGAAAAAGGTAATAGTGTTGATTGATTAGGGTAGTATCCATAATTTTATTCATTGTAAGGTAGCCAAGGAATTGAATTATTTCCTAAACCTAGCACCAGAATGTCAAGTTATGGTTGCAAATGGAGGAACTATAACTTGCTATGGAAAATGCCATAATATCAAGCTAAACATGGGGGAATATGTATTGAATAGTCCAATGATTTCCATTCCAGTGGGAGGTGCTGATGTTGTTCTAGGAGTACAATGGTTACAATCTTTGGGGACGGTTCCTTTTAATTTTCAAGAACTTTTCTTGAAATTTTTTTCAGAAGGAAAGGAAGTCGAATAACAGGGTATCACAAGGAAGCTGGGAAAAATAATAAGCTCTAATGTCATGACAAAGCTTCTGAAGAAATAACAAAAAGGCTTAATTGCACAATTATGCTCACTAGAATTTCCAACATCAAAATCATCTATTTCTGCAGATCTCCAAAAAGTCTTGGAAAATCATTCCAAGGTGTTTGAAACTCCCAAAGGACTCCCACCTATTCGTGATCATGATCATGCTATCTATTTTATTCTAGGAAGTGTTCCTCCAAAAATTAGGCCTTATAGATATCCTTATGTCCAAAAGAGAAAAATTGAACATGTGATTGCAAAAATGTTAGAGGCTGGTATAATTCAACCTAGTCAAAGTTTTTTCTCTGCTCCAGTAGTATTGGTGAAAAATAAGGATGGATCATGGCGCATGTGTCTGGATTATAGGGAGCTCAATAAGCTCACCATTAAAGATAAATTTCCCATTCCTGTGCTTGATGAATTATTGGATGAATTACATGGAGCAATTTATTTTACCAAGTTGGATCTTCGTTCATGAATCATCAAATTAGAATGAAGACTGAAGATATTCTGAAAATAGCATTTTGAACTCATGAGGGTCATTATGAATTTTTGGTCATGCCTTTTAACCTTACCAATGCACCTTCTACATTTCAAGGGTTGATGAATGTTGGGTAACCAACTCCAAAAATAGAAGAAAAGAGATATCAACTTCTTAGAAATAAACCACTTCGAGGGGGCAACCTCCAATACATTACATAAATGAAGAATTCTTGGATGATACAAATGGCCAAAACCTCCTTCTATATATAGGAGTCCATGGGGCCATAATGTAATCCTAGTGGGGCCACAATGTAATCCTAGCCGACCCAACAATAATAATTTAAGGGCACAATAATAACAATATTGGGGTTACAGGGGTACAACAATAAAAATAAGGTGGGCAACACTAACATAATAAGGGACTACACTATTAATATAGGGACCTAACATGCCCCTATCCTTCAAACAAGTGTTGTCCTCAATGCTTCAGTAGCTCCGGGTGCTTTTGTATAAAATTCTCATCCTCCCATGTAGAATCTTCAGTGGGTAAGTTCTTCCATTTGATGAGATACTCTGAAATTGATTGATTTCATAGTTGTCGAGTTCTTGTTTCCATGACTGCTTCATGTTTGAATATGGTTTTTCCTTCCTCATCAAGTTCTGGTAATATTGTTTGAACTGGAAGTTTTTCCCCTATAACCTTTTTTAAGCATGAAACATGGAAAGCTGGATGCACTCGCGAAGAAGCAGGAAGCTCCAATTTGTATGCCATAGTACCAATATTTTTCAAAACCTTGTAAGGACCATAGTACTTTGGCTATAATTTATTATCCTTCTAAGCTTGCTTGAGGGAAATTTTTTTGTATGGTTGTAGCCGTAAAAATACCCAGTCTTCGACATCAAAACTTCTCTCAATGCAATGTTGATCTGCCTGTTGTTTCATTCGATTTTGTGCCAAATTTAGGTTATCCTTTAAGAGTTGGAGAACTTCTTGTTGATGCTCGATGTGATCCTTCACTTCTTGAACCCTATAATTTTCCCTTAAATAAGATGTGATGGATGGTGGATGATATCCATAAAGTGCCATAAATGGGGTCATTTTTGCTGCGGTATGGAAGGAAGTGTTATACCACCATTCAGTGAGAGGTAACCACTTGACCCATTGTGCTTGCTTATCAGATACAAAACAACGAAGATATCCTTCCAAAAATTTATTCACTATCTCTGTTTGACCATCGGATTGAGGATGATAAGATGAGATATGAGCTAGTTGAGTACCCAAACAAGAAAATAATTCCGTCCAAAAATTTCCTGTAAAATGGGATCTCTGTCACTTACAATATTCTTCAGGTTTCCATGAAGCTTTTGAATTGTTTCCATAAATGCGGTAGCAAATGTACTCATTTTAAATGGATGAGATAATGCACAAAAGTGTGCATACTTGGTAAGTCTATCAACTACCACCATGATGACGCTCCTTCCTTCAGACTTCGGTAAACCTGTGATAAAATCCATTGAAATTTCCTCCCAACGTTGACTTGGAATGGATAAAGGTTGTAGAAGACCCGGGGTCTTAATTGTCTCAACTTTATTTTGCTAGAAAACCAAACATTCTGCCACAAACTTTTGAATATCATATTTAAGGTCATCCCAAAAAAATTCTTTATTCACCCTGTGGTAAGTTTTTAAAAATCTCGAGTGTCCTCCTAAAGGAGAAGTGTGTAATTCCAAAAGAATATTTTTTTTTAGTTTGGAGTTCTTACAAATATATAAGCGATCTTTGTTCCATAAGGAATCATTTTTCCAGCTAAATGTATAAGATGTACTAGGATCTTGCTGCAACTTTTGAATGAGAGTCCACACTTCTTCGTCCTTCTTCCATTCATCCCTTGCTTCAGTTATCCAATCTGGTTGGATAATTGGAATGGCACAAAGAAATTCTTCCACCTCTTCATCCTTTCTTGAGAGTGCATCTGCAACAAAATTTAGCTTCCCTTTTTTGTAGATTATTTCAAAGTCATAACCCAACATCTTTGTGACCCATTTTTGCTACTCTTATGAAGATAGTCTTTGTTCCAAAAAGTGTTTAAGACTATCATGATCAGTTTTTACCTTGAAGTGTCTTCCCATTAGGTAAGTTCGCCATTTCTTTAGTGCATGTAGTATTGCTAGCATTTCCTTCTCATAAATAGGTTTCTGTAAATACTTTCCTTTGATTGGACGACTTTCAAAAGCAATGGGTCTTCCTTCCTGCATTAAAACTGCACCAATTCCATTCCTGAGGCATCACATTCCACAATAAAGGTTTTTGTGAAGTCTGGCGTAGCTAAGACCGGTGCTAGGCACATTGCCTCTTTAAGATGTTCAAAGGCCTTAGTTGCTTCAGGAGTCCATGAAAATGCATCTTTCTTCAATAGTGTTGTTAGAGGTGCTGCTATTCTCCCATAATTCTTAACAAAATTGCGATAATACCATGTTAACCTGAGAAATCCGCGCAACTGCTTTATGGTTGTGGGGACTTTCCATTCCTTAATGGCTTTAATTTTGTTAGGGTCTACCTTAACACCCTCGTGAGATACAATATGACCCAGATATTCCACCTCTTGTACTCCAAAGAAACATTTGGATGTTTTTGCATATAATTGTTTCTCCTCTAATAGCTTGAGCACCTTGTCAACATGTTGAACATGATCCTTCCAAGACCTGCTGTAGATTAGTATATCATCAAAAAATACTAGCAAAAATTTTCTAAGGAAGGGTTTGAAAATGGAATTCATCAACCCTTGAAATGTAGAAGGTGCATTGGTAAGGCCAAAAGGCATGACCAAAAATTCATAATGACCCTCTTGAGTTCGAAATGTTGTTTTTGGAATATCTTCAGTCTTCATTCTAATTTGATGATATCCTGAACGAAGATCCAACTTGGTAAAATAAATTGCTCCATGTAATTCATCCAAGAATTCATCAATCACAGGAATGGGAAATTTATCTTTAATAGTGAGCTTATTGAGCTCCCTATAATCCGGACACATGTGCCATGATCCATATTTTTTGTGCACCAATACTACTGGAGCAGAGAAGGAACTTTGACTAGGTTGAATTATACCAGCCTCTAACATTTCTGCAATCATACGTTCAATTTCGCTCTTTTGGACATAAGGATATCTGTAAGGCCTGATGTTTGGAAGAACAATTCCTGGAATCAAATGAATAGCATGATCATGATCACGAGTAGGTGGGAGTCCTTTGGAAGTATCAAACACCTTGGAATGATTGTCCAAGACTTTCTCGAGATCTGGAGAAATAGATGATTTTGATGTTGGAACTTCTAGTGAGCATAATTGTGCAATTATGCCATGTTGTCCTTTCTTTAGAAGCTTTGTCATGACATTAGAGCTTATTATATTTCCTGGCTTCCCTGTGATACCACGTAATTCGATTTCCTTTCCTTCTGAAAAAAATTTCAAGAAAATTTCTTGAAAATTAAAAGCTACCGTCCCTAAAGATTGTAACCATTGTACTCTTAGTACAACATCAGCACCTCCCATTGGGATGGAAAGCATTGGAATATTCAATACATATTCCCCCATGGCTAGCTTGATATTATGGAATTTTCTAGAGCAATTTATAGTTCCTCCATTTGCAACCATCACTTGAAATTCTGGTGCTGGGTATAGGAAACAATTCAATTCCTTGGCTACCTTATAATGAATAAAATTATAAATACTACCCGAATCAATCAACACTATTACCTTTTTCTTCTTGACATGTGCTTCTATCTTGAGAGTTTGAGGAGTGGTAATTCCTGCCAATGCATTACATGATATGGCCGGACTCATTTTTTCTTCTTCTAGGGTTGGTTCCTGGTGTATCTCCTCTTCTTGTTCATTTTCTTCTTCCTCTTCACAATCTATGTAAAATAATTTCTTCTCAGCACACCTATGACCTTTAGTGTATTTGCTATCACAACTGTACCAAAGCCCTTTTGCTCTTTTTTCTTCCAATTGTTGTGGTGTCAACCTTTTAGGTTGTGGAAATCTAGGTGTAGCAACACTTCCTTCTTTATAGAAGTGAGTGGTAGGCTTCCTTGTCGCCATAATTTTACATTCAATTTTTCTTGCCAACCTGAATGCCTTCTCCAATGAATCAAGTTCCAAAACATGAACTTCATGTTGGATGTTATCCTTTAAAGTACCTATGAATAGATCAATCCTATGTTCCTCTGGAATATCAGTTACCCTTATATTCAATTTTTGGAAGTCCTCAATGTGCTCCCCCACTAAACCCTTTTGTTTGAGATTTATCAATTGGCTAAAGAAGGTGTTGCTCTTTTTATCCTCATAATGTGCTATCATTTCCTCCATAAAAATTAACCAAGTGACAATTTTTTTCCGGGAGCAAAGCCATTGATACCATACAAATGTATTTTGTTTTAAATGTAAAGTTGCAATGCGTACCTTTTGTGTGTTTTGCACATTATGGAGATCAAAATATTGCTCCATCTGTAGTATCCATGTTACAGGATCCTTTCCATCAAACTTCCTCATATCCATTTTTGGAATATGGTGGTTCTTCCCGCCAACATTAGAGTTTATGAAATCATGATTAACAGTTATTTTTTTCTCATCATGAGTTTCCTCTACTACATTTTCACCATTAAGAAACATTTCTTGTATCAACTTTGTCAAACCTTCCATGTCTGCGTTTAGATCATTCTTCATGTTTTCCATTTTAGCTTCCATGTCATCCATCTTAGATTCCATTCCAACTTCCATGCCATCTATCTTAGATTCCATGCATTTCTTCAAACCATCCATATTTTCTTCCACGCCTTTCTTCAAAACTTCCGTTTTAGTCTTTGCTGCTCTTTGCGAGAGCAAAATTTGGTGCACTTGCTCTTGTAATTTTGATACATCATGTTGCAATTCTTCATCTTCATGAGTCATAGTAGAGCCTTCTGAAGGCTTAATGGGTGTTGAATTATTTTTATGGGGCATTTTTTAGAACCCAATACTGATATATATTCTACAATACGCCCTTGTAATCAATTCAAATTGATTCTTCAAACAAGACTTATGAAATTCGGAAACAAAATACACATTTTTTTCTTGATTTTGAGGAGCTCGATATTGAAATTGGATTATCTATGTGATTGCAGCTCTTCAATATCTGAAATTCAGTAATAAGGTAGCCCTATAAATTATCTTTCGAATGCCATAGGTCTGACATGATTTGGATTCTCCAAGGAAAAGTTATACCCAATCTCCCACAATGACCTAATTATGGATTGGTTCAGTAGAGAAAACTTGTACGACTTGCCACATGTCACTGTTTCATCCTTCAGCTCTGAAATTGATAGCCAAGAAACTAAAGTCTGTTTACTTGTGACCACTTTTTACGGCACTCCAATCCGATTCTCAGAGAGAGAGTTATGAATCTTTTCCCACGATCACCTCTTTGAGATGAAATTCGGGAGCCTGAAAATGCAATACCTTCCATAGATCATATCTCCAAAAATATTGTGAACAAAGCTCTGAAATTTTGCGATGCGTTTCCTCAGGATTTAGGCTTCACACCCTAAAAATTTCAAATTCTTGACCTTCATAGAAAAAACGTTATAGCGAAAATTCCACGATGACTTGTTTAGAGCAGTGAAACCCTAGAATCCAAAGCTCTGATACCAAATGTTGTGTAACCAGCTACAAAAATAGAAGAAAAGAGATATAAAAACCTTAGAAATAAGGCACTTTGAGGGGGAAACCTCCAATACATTACATAAATGAACAATTCTTGGATGATACAAATGACCAAAACCTCCTTCTATATATAGGAGTCCATGGGGCCATAATGTAATCCTAGTGGGGCCACAATGTAATCCTAGTCGACCCAACAATAATAATTTAAGGGAAAAATAATAACAATATTGGGGTTATAGGGGTACAAAAATAACAATAAAGGGGGCAACACTAACATAATAAGGGACTACACTATTAATATAAGGACCTAACAATGAATTCCATTTTCAAACCCTTCCTTAGAAAATTTGTGCTAGTATTTTTTGATGATATACTAATCTACAATAGGTCTTGGAAGGATCATGTTCAACATGTTGACAGGGAGCTCAAACTATTGAAGGAGAAACAATTATATGCAAAAACATCCAAATTTTTCTTTGGAGTACAAGAGGTGGAATATCTGGGTCATATTGTATCTCATGAGGGTGTTAAGGTAGTGTTAGTCATTAGTAATTTTTGCCTTTTTATAGATGACTAAATGCTTATCCTAGATTTCTAGAAACAAAATTCATGAATATTGTGAGTTCTAGAGATCTCACTGCTTTCATTATCCTTAGGATAAATTGTTCACTATTTCACTACTCTATCAAGTCATGGTCAGCCTATCACTCTCAGAAGACCCATCATGGGCTCATGCCACTCATTTTTGTTCCATTTTTACACCCAGGACCTCAGTACTCTGTTATGCTTACCTATAACCTTTCCTTTTCCACCTCGGATTTCCAAATGGCCTAACTTTTTCCCCTATTCACCAAGTGCCTCAAGCATTGGTGGTCCCAAGCTACCTCTCTAGGCTCTTTAGATAAATCAAAATAAATAGTTTTGGGTCTGCAATGCATAAAGTTTGTCATAAGCTCTATTTTACACCTAAAGACCCCAACTCAAGTTTTCATCCAAAGACCAGACCAAAGAGCCTCTCACTAGGTCATCTAGGGTTTCATAGGTTATAGGATTGTTTTGGTATTATAAATCTCTGTTTTTCATTTTCTAAGATGCTGCAATCAAAGAGAAATAAGGTCAAGCAATTGTTTGTCCAAATTTGATAAAACATCCTTCAAAGAAGGCCTCCTTGGTCAAGCACAAATTCTGTAAAGGCTAGTTTCCCATTTTGACATTTCTGCAGGAGTGTCAAGGTGGCTATCAACAGAAATTGAGGTAAGGTAAGAGGCCAGTTCATCCCTAAGGACAACCAAAACAAAGGAGAGGCAACAGGCCTATGTTTAAAGAGAATCAAAGTTTTTTTGAGACTGATTAGATAAACAGTGTTACCAACCAAGGAGCCAATGCATAAAACTACAAGGACAAAGGCACATTAGCACAACCAAGCACACATTGAATATTTTTAGAAGTTATAAATGAATAAGGGAAAAATGTGATGTGAACTAAACAGAAATGAATGAACTTGAAAGGGCTATAGAGAAATTAGATGACAACACTAATTATTCTTCTCTAAACAACCTTAAAACCTAGGATTTTGGAAGGATGGGAAAAGTAGGTGAAATGAAGACCATGGGCCTCCATCATGACAACAGAAAGTTTCCAAAAAGCTATTGAAGGTGATTTGTAGGGTTTTCTAAGGCAACAGTGCTTCACAACATCAAAAGAAGAAAATGCAGAGAGTATCAGTGTGAAGGAGATCAAGCCTTCAAGTACAATCAACTGCCCTCAAAATGTTCAAAAGAAGAAAAACATAAGGTTAATTGTCAAAATGGAAAATCAAGCTGATCAGGAGTTTGTTGTTGAGTAACTAAGACTGTCAAAATCCAAGAATGACAAAGGACACCAAAAACAAATATGTCATAAGCACCTGCAAAATCAAAAGTGGCCAAGGGAAATCATAGCAGACATAATTTGGAGTCTTTGTCAAAATGGATATATCACTGTCAAAATTAGTGAAAGGGTAAGAAGAGCATGTTTTTAGGTCACTAACACTCAGACATTTCAAAAGGGGATAAAAACAGGTTCTTTTCAGTTTCCTAGTGCAAACAAGGAGAGGTTTAACAATACCAACACTCCCAAAGTTAAAGGAGACCTCTTAATCTCTTCAGCACACCCTCACCAAAAGAAGAAAAATCACTTTAAAAAATCGCAAATCAACTGCAAAAGGGTCATAGAAGATCAGTGAAAATCATAAAGTGACAAAAACAAACTTAGAAAAGGTGGGGTTTTGTACATTTGATTTATTTTTTCAAAGGTATAAAGGCACCTCAGTTGTCATTTTTAGTTCACTTGTCATTTTTCAAAAAAGAGAAAAACTTCAAGAGAAGATTCGGGGTTTGTTACTGTTTCTGGGCAAAATTTCCCTGGTGCTGCACAAATAGGGTGACGATGCGCTCACAGGCCCTGGCGCTGCGCTAATCGCGTTTTTCCCCATTCAAAATTACTCGGCGCTGTGCAAATAAGGGGTGGCGTTGCGTGAATTTGGTGGCGCTACGCACGGAGGAGCCTGACACATCCAGGACCTGACACTTTGTTCTAAACGCCGGTGCTATGCTCAGGAAGAGGCACGACTTGCCAACACTGTGCCCAAAGGTTGACCCGACTGTTTGGGTAGGGCGCTACGCTAATACATAGATCCTCCACACTTGAAAAATTGTTTCCCAAAGGCTTAAGGTCATCATCAAATTTGCATTCAAACGCCTGCAAGCAAGTGAAACTAGTAGGTGCGCTATTTTCTCCTCCTCCCAAGTGTTTTTAGTCAATTTGGTGGCTAAGGAATGATTAAACCCTAGCTGTGCTAGCTCTAGATATTCATGGCAAATAAGCTCTGTTTTTGACCTCCAAGCTAGTATTTTCCATTTGAAAGAGGAGTAAACTAAGGAAATCACAAATCATCTCAAAATAAGCCCCCTTTCAAATTCAAGCACTCAGTCCTGAACCTAACCTCCACATCACTCATTCACATAAGCTGTTCTCACCACCATTTACATTTTGCTCCTCCAAACCCTATTTTTTCCACAAATAGCTCCCATCACAATGTCAGGGGCAGAAGACAATAGCAGCAGTGAAATATTCCAAGGGCCTATGAGGCCAAATCATAAAGGAGGGAAAGTGAACATATTTGAACCCCAGAGCATAGTGGCTATCACCTCATCTCACATGATCCTCTCATATTTCTAGAATGTATGGTGTTTCCAATTTTGTGAGAAAGTAAAAAAAGTACAAAGCCGCCTAGAGCTCACAAGGCTTTTTATCCTTAAGCTGCACAACAAACAATCAAGCCTTGCAGGGGTGTATTTTGAGCTATCTGTAGATGCCATCTCAAATGCTACAGGTATACCTGCTGTTGGTGAAAAGTGGTTTAAGAAAGCCAAATTGGACAAGAACTATTTTGAGCCATTTGTCAAAACTAGGTACAGAATGGGCTGCAGGGCTATCTTGCCTTTCTCACACCTAAAAAATATATTTTCTCCCTTGATGATGGTTATCATGAAGTACTTCACCTGTTAAGGGAGATACTACAGGCTCTACTCCTACCATGTCAGACTCCTCATGCATTTCACAAGGGTCAAGATGCTCAACTTGCCCTATTACCTGTATAGAATTATGGAAAAAATGTCTTCTGTTGTCCGGAGAAGGAGTCATGCCCAACAAATTCAAAGTTTATTTCACCATTTCTTGATCAAGATGGTGGTATTACATCAGCTAGAACAAAAGGGCATACCTTGGGATGTGTTCATAGGCCATGAGTATTCACAATCCCACAACCTCCTCATCAACCAAACTTTCCTTCCTCATCTACACAAGTGCCCTCACCTCAAGGAAACCTCCCTTCTTCCCCTTCTCTTGATGCATAAAATTAAGAAGAGGAAATTGATGAAGGTGTGGAAGAGGAAAATGATGAAGCAGGGACAGAAATCGATGAAGAGGAAGAGGAAGGAAAAGATGATGAAGAAAGGGACAGTAAGAAAAACAATGACAAAATGGAAGAAGATGATGAAGAAGATGAGGAGGTTGAAAGTGGAGATGAAATGAGCATTGATGAAGAGGAGATCAACATTAAAACAGAGGATACAAGGGCAGAAAATGAAGAGGAAAGTGAGGAGGCAGAGACAGAAAATGGTGATGAAGCATAAGAAGATCATGAAGATATGGAAGAGGATGACAATGACAAAGAGAACGACAGTGAGGAAGATGCAGAAATTGAAGGCAACAACAACAATAACCAAAATGAAGCCAATCTCAATGATGAGAAGGACAACAAAGGAGAAAATAGTCATGATAGTAATGACAGCTGTCATGACAGTCATGACAACAATCAACCCTTTAATGATTATGACAATGATGACAGTGCAGAAGATGAAGATGAAGGTAACCCTAGTCATGATGACAGTAAAAAAGGGGAAGAGGCTCATAGTCTAAATGATGATCACAACCATGACAAAGAGACCAACAAAATCACCATCACACCAATTTCATGCACATACTAGAGAGGGCCAAGGCTAGTGTTTGCTGCCTCCAAGAGGCAAGGGACCATGCCATCTACCTTAGCTCAACCACTAGACAAGGGAAAAAAAGAAGAAGAAGAAGATGATCATGAGGTAGTAAGGGATTTTAAAATCATTCAGGTGGACAGTGATGAGGAGGAGGCAAGGATCCTCAAGATTTCTCATCCAAAACAAAAATGCACTCATTGAAGACCTCAAAGACAATCTTAATAGAGCCAAAAGTGTAATTCATACCCTTGACTTGGAAAATAGGCAGCTAGGAGCAAGAATTGCTATCTA
Source organism: Pinus albicaulis (assembly GCA_034641835.2). Taxonomy (NCBI): domain Eukaryota; kingdom Viridiplantae; phylum Streptophyta; class Pinopsida; order Pinales; family Pinaceae; genus Pinus; species Pinus albicaulis. Next base: position 579,171,512 of record CM076575.1, on the reverse strand, counting down.
TGAGGCTAGAGCCATCAAGGCCCAGAAAGAAGCCCAAAAGGCACAGGTGAAACTGGAAGAGTTCATGGGCACTTATGAAGAGAGTGAGTATGAGGAAGGTCAATCTAGGAGGAGGCCTAGAACCATGGGGTTAAAGAAGGCATTGGCAAAGCAAAAAGAGAAAGAAACAACGCTAACGGAACAAATCCCCCTAGATGAACTGTTGGCCATGGAGATATCATAGGATTGGGAACCTTGGTTGGAAAGAGCCAACATACATTTGGAGGCTAAATTGGAGAAGTCCAACAAGAATCTTGACCTCCAAATAAGGATGACTAAGCACTATGCCCGGAGAAACCAAGTTGCCAGATCCAAACTGAAGAAGGCCCAAGTCAAGATACAGGCACTAAAACAAGGAAAATACCAAGCTAGACTTGGAATTTTGGTACAAGCTTCCCTACAGGTCTCTTAGACCCCTTGAAGAATACCTCCACCAATTTTGAAGGAATTTGGACAAGTTTTTTATTTTTGATATTTTGAAGGACTATAAGCGCAGTGCCACTGGCACTATGCTTTTCCTTCATGCATCCTTAGAGGGAAAACTATAAGTTTTTAGATTTCTCATGACTAGCAAACTATGCTCACCAAATTTCAGAGAAATTGGAGCATTCTTGACCTCTCAAAAGGTCAAACAACACCTCATTTTTCACCATTCTGCCTCCTTTTCAGGCCTGGCGCTGCACTCAGATCAGTCTTGGGGATTTGACCTTTTGAACAGGTTACAGGTGTTAAATCAGAAACCCAAAGGCATATCTGGAAAGAGGACTTAGCAAGCTTTCCAATGAGCCATCACAGAGAAACCTCTGACATCGGGAAGACCCCCAACACTTGGATGCAACAGGACCAATGTTCTGCCTAAGGTGGCGCTGCGCTTATGGACAACACTATGTGTTTTTGGCCAAAAGTCAACAAAACACACTCATTTATTGCAAAATCATATTTTAGTGTTTTTTTAGGGAAAATCACACTAGAATTAGGTGCTAGAAGTTATTTTGGTATTTCTTTCATGGGATATTTTGTGCCTTGGGCCTTGCATGGTCTCTTGGGAATTTATGACATTTATGAGTGATTTTGACATTTTCCAACCCTATCTAGGGTTTTTTCCCTCTCTTGATAAGATAAATAGAGCATGAGTGCTTCATTGTAAATGTTGGCATTTGATGAGTTTTGAGAGCAATACATGGTTTTTTCTTGAGTTTGAAGAAGAAATCGGTCTTGTGGAGTTTTTGAATGGATTACTTTGATTGATGATGAAGGAGGATAGCTTGCAGGATCCTTGAGATTGGTTATTGGTGAAGTTCTTCTATTTTATGTTATTGTTTTCTCATTTTTTCATTATGTATCCATCCTTCTATGTCGCAGTAGAACAGGAGAGTATAGGCTAAGAAATGTTGTTGGAGGCACCTTAGTCCTTCCTGTTGTCTATTGCCTTGATGTTTTCCTCTGCTGGGTTTGTTTAAGGAATTCTTAGCTCCTCCTCCTTATGCTTGTTTATTCCATGAATGGTTCAATATAGTAGTTTCAAATATGTTTTATGGTTAGCCCTGCCTATTTTATGCTATTTAAACTCTGTTTTGGAATCTCTCTTTGAAGTATTACTTGTTAGGTTTTAGCCAAAGAGGCCATGTTTTGATCATGCCCTTTGTCCATGCTTAAGAAGTTGCCTTAAATTTCTTTGTAGCTTGATCATTGATGTTTAGGCATTCCCTCTTCATTGATTAAAGTTATTTGTTATCTTGAACATTTTCTAACCTTGAAGGTGAAATCACTAGAAGTTAATTGAGTTTATCGCCTTGTATATTTCATTGGAATGTTTGTCTTGAATGCTTATTTTCCTAAGTTGAATAAAAGAGTTATTGGTTTGCCCTATCTATTGATTACTTCTTCATGCTTATGTATTTGAGACTATCTTGTTTAAAAGTATTTGTTTAAGGATTCTTTACTGCCCTTATACACCTACTATGTTCACAAACTTATTGTTCATTTCACTTCACACATACCTTAAGGATCCATTTGACCAAGCTATACTTGCCCTGTTATGCATCTTGTTTCATTATTGAGATATCCGGGACTTTCATAGACTCCATAGCCCAATGATTTGAAGACCTCTCACTCCACCTATTCTACTTTACCATCTTACCCAAACAAACAAACAACAAACCCTACACTCAAAAACTAGCCTAAAATCAAACCCTGATAGCAAACAAGTTCACATCCTTTGTATACAATACAGAGAGCCCTCTCTGAGTCCAGGAAGGCTAGGTCCTAGGACTCCAATGATTGGTCTGATGTTACCCTGTGCATTTGGTCTACCAATCTGCTAAATCACGGGACCCTAACATTCTGGCGATCACGGTGGGACCTTCTGAGTCAGTGACAATCTAAGTATACCTTAGGACCTCAGAAAACCCACAAACATTCTCAGATTGGTATTTAGTTGTTGATGGTGGACAACAAGAACATCCTTGCCAATAGTAAACATCATCCACTTGGCGACTCCACTAGTCTTCAGCAGCCCTGTTGACCCCACTAGTCCTCATCAAATTCCCTGGGAATGCATTAAGAAATATCAATCATGCTGATGGTGGATAGCAAAGTTGAAATCTTCCACCTGGTGACTCCACAACCCTCAATAGACCTTAAGACTCCACTAGTTGAAAACTCTAGACTGGTTCAAATGATACAGTGACCCTTTCTAATTTACAAACATGGATCCAAGGATACAAAGGATATATGCTTCGATGAACAGAGGTCACATCCCTGAATTTCCACATAAAATGCCTCAGATAAATTCGTTTAAAAACTTGCTTATATTTCAAGATGAAAAATGTGATGACCCATTATTACATCTCATCAAATTTCATATACATGTATGGAGGTTAAAGGTTGAATGGCATGAAGACTGCCTCATGAAAATGTTTATGGAAACATTAGAGGGTAAGGCAAGAGAATGGTATAAATGGCTGAAGCCTGGTAGTGTGTTTTCTTTAAAAGACTTCCACAAGGTATTTTATGAGCATTATAAATAAAATTGTTCATCTTTATCATTAGCTGAAAATTGTTGTGATCAATATTAACATCTCATGCAATATCTTGTAATCATTGATGAAGATTTAGGAAATTGGCATCCTGAGGATCTATTAGAAGCCACTCATCAATTTCATTCTCAAGATAGCTATCATGACAGCCTAGAGGATTTAGTTGAGGAAGAACCCAATCAAGAAATAGAAGAAAACCCATAGGATCTCTCTAGAGGCACAAGTGATGATTCACCATCTCTTCTAAGTGAGGCTCAAGAAAAAATTCAGCCCCAAAATCAGCCTTCACAAGAGAAAGAGAATTGCTGTACTTCTATCCAAAAAAGTAGAAAAATTCCTCCTCTTTTGACTAAAGAGGAAATAAATCAGATGCTAAACATGCAACCAGCCTCTAAACCTTCATATGAAGAAAACATTTCTCGTCTTTCTCCTACTAATCCCATCTACCATGAATGAGAAAGCGAACTTGTAGATCAATTCAAAGAAAAACAATTTGATAATCCAATTTTCTTGATTGGTAATGTTAGCCACCTATAAAATTTGTTATACCAAAAGGTGGCTAAATCATTTTTTGAAGCCTTCAAGGAACAATTTTTATTGCAAAAAAGTGTTGGCTCTTGAAGACTCTTGAAGGCCCCATGCCTCTGTCCAAAATATTCCCTACTATGCCCATTTTACACTATGGAATTCTACTGATTTCATGAGAAGAAACTGTTGCAAAATCACCTTTTTCCCTTTCCTCGCTTGAAAAACTAACCTCCATTTTGCTCCCCTTTTTCCTCCATAAAACCCCTCTACTTGTATGATTCCCCTTCTTCCATTTATGAAAATCATTTTTACAAAGTTTAAAACTCGTTTTTGAACCATATCGAAACCCCCAAAATCCTTCTAAACATCTTGAAAATGTTTTAAAAAACAAGTATTTTGACTACGGGTCTAAGCCCCTTTGGGTTAAATCCAAACCATTTCGCCTCCATGTGCCCCAGCGCTAGAACCAAGTGCTAGGGTCCTAAATGCTTACCGCGTTAGAGCAACTCACGGAGCGCATTTATTTGTGCGTTAAACAAAAAATCCGATGCCAATTAGCCATGTATATTATAGCCCCCGATCATATTGCATTTCATATATACCATGGCCCCGCAGACGGGCACCAAGTCATATTATAAATATATATTCTGCCCCCGAAGCAATAAAACCTTTGTTTATATTTTTTTTTTTGGGTTTTCATATATCATAAAGGTTTCCGCCGGTGCAAAGCTTAATTCGCTCCCCACCATCGATCTGATCTGTAGATCGACGACCCACAAATCAATCGCCCCGGTGGTCCCCACGGTCACTTACTGTTCAAAAACCAGAGTAGTTTGATCGCACCGCCTTTGTGGGATACGCTGTTTTCCCGATTTGATCGAGATCAATGCCACAGGCTGACACATGGCTTTAAGCAGTTTTGAAAACCCACTCTCATCGCATGTTAAAAGTTGACTGTGGGCTCAGTGTGATATTGACGTGCGCCGTTCGATCTGAGGCCGGCTCATCAGACGGTGATCGCACTCAAAAGGAGCTCGGGGGATGAACTAAGGTACGATGAATTTATCAAAACATCTCCTTCATCGATCTGATCTGTAGATCGATGGCCCACAATCAGTCGCCCTAGTCCCCACGGCCATGACAACAGTCAACGGTCCCACAGAACCAGTGGTCCCAACGCCTAGTCAGCATCCACGCGGCAGCAATGGATTGGAGCGGGTCTTGTTCGGCTGCTCGCATGGTCGTGAAATTTGGACCCGAGGAGCTTTATAGGGTGGAATTCATAAAAATTTAGGGTCACAAACACCCTGACGTCAGTGGGCTCCTTTTGTGACCCGAAATGTTTATGCATTTTGGTTTTATCGGGGGCTTTGAAGTCAGGGGTATAATATTTGATAATTGGTGTTTAACATATAATCTCTGCAGTCGATCTTTTAGGTCGATCTCATCCAACGGCCCACGATCGTCCTGAACCCCAAAATCAGTTTTTAACCATATTTTCCTCATAACAGAGGTTTTTAACCTTATCTCATCAAATTTTCGCCATTTCTTCATAAAGTGACTCCCTCGCTTTATTTTCTCCTAATCAATCCCGATCGTCGATCACTGCGCGATCAAGGGCTCCGTCTTAATTCTTGCTCCACCTTCCTTTCAACCTCTTCTAATAAATCTCGACTGTTGGATGTTTCCATCCAACGGCCACGCTCTCTCCCTATGCCCTTTGAAGCAGTAAAACCTAAATAAATATAAGTTCGTATTTTGCAGGGTTTTGATGGTTTTCCATCATATTAAAGAAAAAGTCAAAGGCTGAGAATGACGATTCTCCCACCTTTGATTCATTAAAAGAAAGCCATCCAAGGGTTAAATTTCCATTTCTCATCAATGTTTCATGGGCATTGATGCCTTACGAGCCCTGCGCGGCCTGCACATCAACAAAACATAGTGCATGAATCACAAAAAAAGAGTATCAGTGTCGAAGACAAAAACATACCAGAACAGGATATTGAAGACGGATCTGTGTGGATTACGGCTAAGAATGATTATCAAAAGCCTAATCCTCCCAGTTAAGACATAGTTAAAGGAAAATCAAAAGATCTATTAGACAGAAAGGCCTCCACTGCCACATCTGAGGAAAATTGATTCCTCTCAGTTGCCACCAAGCCACCTGTAGCCACAAGCATTCAAACAGAGGCCGAAGTTATTGTTCAAATCATATATTTGCCTCAGCGCAACCAGAGAGTTAATTCTGCAATTAAAATTAATGAAAAAATATAAGAAGAGTTATTACATCCTGAAACAGAGCCTTAAAAGTCAACAAAAAGCTCCCACCGAGCGTAATCTTAAATGTAAAACAATTAATACAGACAGAAACATCTGTAAACTTCTTCATCAAGCCTCTCTAAGGCCGAGAAGTCATTTAAGTCTGTATTAATTTTCCTGGGAGATATTTTATCCTCCCCCACCTCCTCATTCTTCTATAAATACTACTGTAGAAGATGAGGAAATGTTGGTTGATCACTAGTTGTAATACCGAAACTCTTTGAAATAATACATAGTCTGTTGAAGTTTAAGAAGAAATTGAAGTCTTGGAAGCCCTGATGATGTTGTTGCATGCTTGTTTTTGAGAAGGCTCTATCATTGGATCCATGAGCTTGGCTGTTGGTGAAGTATTCTGAATTGTTTAATGTTTTCTCCTGTTTTCATTCTATTCCATAATTTCTTGCTATAGTAGGTTGAAAGTTTTAGGTTAAGAAATGATTCTTAGAAGCACCTCAGACCTATTCATCCTTCACTGTTTCATGTTTTCTTCTGCTGAGGTATTTTAGAGTCTTTAATCTCTCTCTTTAGTCCTCATGCTTGTTTATTTCTATGATAGTTCGAATAAGATGGTTTCAGCATGATTTATGGTTCTCCCTGCTTGTCTGCTGTCACTTAAAGGCTGTTATTGAAGTCTCCCTTTGAAGTATTTCTGTTTATAGTGAGCCAAGGAGGTCTGTTATGATCTTGCCCTTTGTCCTTGCTTAAATAGTTGTCTTAAAAGTCTTTGTAGTTGTAATCATAGATGTGTTAGGTGTTCCCTCTTCTATGACTACAATTATCAATGAATCTTTTATGTTTTCTAAGTCATTTGAAATAAAATCTTTGAGGAAATAGGGTGTTCCCTGAATCTTAGATTTCATTTTAAAAGTTGTTTTGAAGTCATTATTTGCTTAAAGTGTGGTTTGTAGAATTCATGGCCAGCCCTGTCTATCAAATACCTCTTTATTGTTCAAGTTATGCTTTCAAATTCCCTTTGTTGAGAATTTAAATTCTCTTTCCAAATCATTGATGTCCATCTCATTTCAAAAACCAAAGGATCTTGTGGCCAAGTTAGATTTGCCCTCTGATATCCGATATCCATTGATAAGTTTGTCATGACCTCTTTTTGACTCCATTTCCCAATGAAGCTACTACTTCCTCTTTCTACCTACCTTTCCTAGACCTTTCATATTCTCCTGTATCAATTCAACCAAACAAACAATCAAACACCTACACTTAATAACTAGTCTAAAACCAATACTCTAAGCACACAAGATAAACCTTTGCTAACAAACATTTGAGAGATCCCTCTCTGAGAACAGGAGGACTAGATCTTGTAACTCTAAAGATTGGTTCTGATGTTGCCTTGTCTTTTGATTTTCCAAACTATCAAAACACGGGACACCAATAGGTAACACTACTTATTTTGATGATTTTCCAAAGTTTGATCAGTATGATGACAGTCATGTGCTCCAAATAGAAGCTAACCTTGAAGATCCATCAGCAGTTGATTTTTGGGATGAAGTTCACTATCATCAGCTTGAAAAAATTAATCAGCCAATACAGGTCACCTATGACACTGATGAGGAAAGCGTTGAAAGTTTAGAAGTAAGTGAGGAGTCTCCGACTCTTTGCTCTACTTCACTCCAGTCCATCAGAAATAAATTTCACGTAATTTGAAATCAGCAATCTTTCAGCTTTGATGTTGAGGTTGAGGAGGATGATGAACTTCTTGAGAAAATTTTCAATGAGAAGCCTTCTCTTGAAATGGTTGAGGAGATCATTTGGTACATGGAATCCTCCTTAGCTCTAGATCTGCAACCACCAAGTTCCATTGAATTACAAATTGCAGATGAAGGCTTAGAAATTTATAATCACATGAGAGTTGTTACACTACCTTCTCGGGAAGATTTATTGTCAGAGAGTGCTCCTGCTCATCAAAATGATGGCCTTCACACATAATTCAACTCACTCTATCAAAGCACATCAGGTTTGTTAGAGGACAACATTGCAATATACGATGAGTCTGATACTGAAGATGATCATGAGGAAGAGGTGGAGTGTCTTTTCGAAAAGAGTCCTAAGTTCAGCCAAGTGGAGGAAGAAGCAGTCTTGGATCAAGCTCATTTTCTAAATACTCACATTCAGGTATTGTTTCAAGATCCCTTTGCTGATTTATTAGAGACATTTGAAGAGGGAGTAAAATATGTTAAGAGCAGTTTTATGCAAGGTTTAAAGAAAATTTTAGGCACTACTATTCAAACACAAGTGAGGTGGGATTGGCCTTTTTATTTTTTCAAAACCCTCAAAGAGATGAACCAAGATCCCTCATGGAATCATTTGCTTGATTGGTTGTACTGGAAAAGGGAGTTCACCAGTTGAATGTATATCATGTATAGGTTAGATTAGGATAGATAGGAATTCAAATAAGCTCAACATTATGAGCATCTTTCTAGTTTTTAATCTTAGAATGCTTATCCAAAAAAAAAATACAAAAACCAAAGAAAGAAGGAAAAAAGAGGGTAGATTTGAAAAAGAGGTACAACCCCATACCCAAAAATAGTAATATTGAAAGTGTGCAAGCCTAAATTCCACTACTTGTTCAAAAGAAGATCTTGTTCAGTCATCTAGCCTAATCATGACTGAATATGCTTTTAATTTTGTGTTGATAGGTTAGTGAAAGAGAGCTTGTAAAATCATTCAAACTTGAATTGTCAAAGAGGGTAGATTAGGAATGAAAGATACTGGTTCCACATACTTAAAATTGAACCAAAGAGGAAGATGGGGATGCATACCAAATGATAAATCACAACCCTTATTTTTATAGTTTTGTTTGTACAAAAATAATGTTTGTGTGTAGCTTTTCCTAATGCCACAACCCATGGTAAGTCAGATTTCCTAATCGTGATTTAAACCATGCTTTCAATTTCATGTCAACAGCTTAGAGAATGAAGTCTGTCATACAGCTTAATCTTGACAGTCAAATAGTCTAGGTAGAGAATAAAAAGAGTTCACTAGCATAATCTGAACTCTTAGGAGTGATAAGAGTAGAAGTAGATAGTTTGTTTTTATTTAAAAATAAAATAATGTCAGGGTTTGCCAGTTCAAGTGCACCCAAGGATGAAAAAATGTTAGGCAAGTAGGTTGGGTAGGTAAAGGTGAAGTTGAGCTAATCATGTTTTTCATTTTATTGAGGTCACAACTTTAAAGAAGAATCAACAAATGAAAAGAAGGAAAAATATGCCCAATGGATGGGGCAATGGTCTTCATAAAACCAGAGATCTGAAGTTCTAGAAACCGCCTAAAAAGGAGCTGCCCTCCCCAAGTGGAGCCACTGTTAGTCATCAGTAATTTTACCTTTTTATAGATGACTAAATGCTTATTCTAGATTTCTAGAAACAAAATTCATGAATATTGTAAGTTCTAGAAATCTCATAGCTTTCATTATCCTTAGGATAATTTTTTCACTATTTCACTACTCTATCAAGTCATGGTCAGCCTATCACTCTCAGAAGACCCATCATGGGCTCATGCCACTCATTTTTGTTCCATTTTTACACCCATGCCCTCAGTACTCTGTTCTACTTACCTATAACCTTTCCTTTTCCACCTCGGATTTCCAAATGGCCTAACCTTTTCCCCTATTCACCAAGTGCCTAAAGCATTGGTGGTCTCAAGCTACCTCTCTAGGCTCTTTAGAAAAATCAAAATTAGTAGTTTTGGGTCTGCAATGCATAAAGTTTGTCATAAGCTCTGTTTTACACCTAAAGACCCCAATTCAAGTTTTCATCCAAAGACCAGCCCAAAGAGCCTCTCATTAGGTCATCTAGGGTTTCATAGGTTGTAGGATTTTTTTGGTATTCTAAATCTCTATTTTTCATGTGCCAAGATGCTGCAATCAAAGAGAAAGAAGGTCAAGCAACTGTTTGTCCAAATTTGATCAAAAATTCTTCAAAGAAGGCCTCCTTAGTCAAGAAAAAATTCTTTAAAGGCCAGTTTCCCATTTTGACATTTTTGCAAGAGTATCAAGGTGGATATCAACAGAAATTGAGGTAAGGTAAGAGGCTAGCTCATCCCTAAGGAAAGCCACAACAAAGGAGAGGCAGCAGGCCTATGTTCAAAGAGAATCAGAGTTGTTTTGAGACTGATTAGATAAATAGTGTTACCAACCAAGGAGCTAATGCATAAAACTACAAGGACAAAGGCACATCAACACAACCAAGCACACATTGAACATTTTTAGAAGTTATAAATGAATAAGGGAAAAAGGTGAGGTGAACTGAACATAAATGAATGAACTTGAAAGGGCTATAGAGAACTTAGAATACAACACTAATTATTATTCTCTAAATAGCCTTAAAACCTAGGATTTTGGAAGGATGGGCAAAGTAGGTGAAATGAATACCATGGGCCTCCATCATGACAACATAAAGTTTCCAAAAAGCTATTGAAGGTGATTTCTATGGTTTTCTAAGGCAACAGTGCTTCACTACATCAAAAGGAGAAAATGTAGAGAGTATTAGTGTGAAGGAGATCAAGCTTTCAAGTACAGTCAACTGCCCTCAAAATGTTCAAAAGAAGAAAAACATAAGGTTAATTGTAAAAATGGAAAATCAAGTTGATCAGGAGTTTTCTATTGAGTAACTAAGACTGTCAAAATCCAAGAATGACAAAGGAGACCAAAAGCAAATGTGTCAGAAGCACCCGCAAAAATCAGAAGTGGCCAAGGGAAATCATAGCAGACATAATTTGGAGTCTTTGTCAAAATGGATATATCACTGTCAAAATCAGTGTAAGGGTAAGAAGAGCATGTTTTTAGGTCACTAACACTCAGACATTTAAAAAGGGGATAAAAATAGGTTTTTTTTTTTTTTTTTTTTTTAATTTTTAATTTTTTATTTTCAGTTTCCTAGTGCAAACAAGGAGAGGTTTAACAGTACCAACACTCCCAAAGTTAAAGGAGACCTCTTCATCTCTTCAGCACACCCTCACCAAAAGAATAAAAATCACTTTTAAAAATTGCAAATCAACTATAAAAGGGTCATAGGAGATCAGTGAAAATCATAAAGTGACAAAAACAAACTTAGCAAAGGTGGGGTTTTCTACATTTGATTTATTTTTTCAAAGGTATAAAGGAACCTTAGTTGTCATTTTTAGTTCACTTGTCATTTTACAAAAAGAGAAAACCTTCAGGAGAAGATTCGGGGTTTGTTACTGTTTCTGAGCAAAAGTTCCCTGGCGCTACACGAATAGGGTGGCGCTGCGCTCACAGGCCCTGGAACTGCGCTAATCGCATTTTTCCCCATTCAAAATTACTCGACGCTGCGCGAATAAGGGGTGGCATTGTGGGAATCTAGTAGCGATACGCAGAGATGAGCCCGACACACCTAGGACCCAACACCCTGTTCTGAATGCCGACGCTACGCTCAGGCAGAGGCACGAATTTCTTGCGCTGTGCCCATAGGCCGACCCAACTATTCGGGCAGGGTGCTATGCTAATACAGAGGTCCTCCACACTTGAAATGTTTTTTCCCAAAGGCTAAAGGTCATCATCAAATTTTCATTCAAAGGTCTGCAAGCAAGTGAAACTGGTAGGTGCCCTATTTTATCCTCCTCCAAAGTGTTTTTAGTTAATTTGGTGGCTAAGGAATGATTAAACCCTAGTTGTGCTATCCTTAGATATTCATAGCAAATAAACTCTGTTTTTGACCTCCTAGCTAGTATTTTCCATTTGAAAGAGGAGTAAACTAAGGCAATCACAAATCATCTCAAAATAAGCCCTCTTTCAAATTCAAGCACTTAGTCCTGAACCTAACCTGTACATCACTCATTCAGAGAAGCTACCCTCACCACCATTTTCATTTTTCTCCTCCAAACCCTATTTTTTCCACAAACAGCTCCCATCACCATGTCAAAGGAAGAAGACAGTAGCAACAATGAAAGAGTCCAAGGGCCTATGAGGTCAAATCATAAAGGAGGGAAAGTGAATAGATTTGAACCCCAGTGCACAGTGGCTATCACCTCATCTCCCATGATACTCTCATGTTTCTAGAATGTAGGTTGTTTCCAATTTCGTGAGAAATTCAAACAAGTACAAAGCGACCTAGAGCTCACAAGGCTTTTTATCCTTAACCTACACAACAAACAATGAAGCCTTGCAGGTGTTGGGTGCAGGAATTACACTTAAGCAAACTCCTTAACACTTAATTTGTCAACCCGGGGGATCCGTAAACTTAGAGACAAAGCACAGGAAATTAGAGAGATGGTATGAATCTTCCTAGTATAAATCCATACTTTCTTTAAAGGAAAGATTGCAGAATCAAATTAAAAAGAGAAAAAGGCAACTTGAACCATCAAAATAATCTAAGACTGGAACAAGGAAGAATGCATTTGCAAGAGGGAATTAAAGATAAAATTTAATCACTCTAGATAATTATTGTTTAACTACTGAGTGTGTGTTTTTATTTAGCAATGACACTTAGCAGTCTCATCAGATGGGCCCATAAACCTGCTCCTTTAGAGATTTCCTTCTTGCCCTAAAATGTCCTCCACTTTCGCAGTCTGCTTGCACTAGTGCAGGAACATAGATTTATGCAGAAGGTATAAATGGTGTCTTTACTAAAGGCTTTTTACTTCATGTAAAGGCTTGAAATTTTCCAGGTTCAAAGCACTTAGATCCCGTGGCAAGAAACTAGTTGCACCAGATCAGGGCTCCCCGCACTTAGCATTTAATTCTTAAAACGAGTGCTTAATTATTGCAAGTGCTATTATACTGTTAAATCAAATTGGACACATAAAAAGTTAATGTTTCTGATCTTAACATAATGCATGAATAAAGAAACAATCAATATACATTTATCTTGTCATAAGAATTTAATGAAAGAAAGAATATTGCGGGAGGTAGACTAAGAAGGCTTGCTGCATCACATCAACGTGCATTGGTGCAGGTTCATTTCTCCTGCTTGGACTAGGCGGGGAAAACCAATCAAACAGAATTGTAAAAAAGGAGATATCACACCAACATGCACTAGTGCATGGTTATTTCTCCTGCTTGGACCAGGTGGAGCAAAACCAATCTGAAATCAAGTGTAGGAAAGGAAATTGCAGGAAAAGGAAATTTATCTACTTCACACAACGGATCTGCTTTCACTGAGAGAGGAATGCATGTGCTTAAAATTAAATCACACTTGACAATGTAAACACAAATTACAGGAAAATGGGAAATGGGGTAAACGTGCTGGGTTGGCTGGGCCTTAGCCAACCAGCGCGTTTCCCTTTTAAATAAAAACGCTGCTCAGTACCTTAATCAATTCATCAACTCAAATACAGAAATGCAATTTGTGAAACATGAGGCGGAGCTCCCTTTTATTAATTCACCGAGGCAAGTACATACATTAATACATCGTCCAGCCCAGATTCGGGCGATAACAAAATACAACAGCCTGTTACCGCCTCTCTGGTTGTGTCTCTGTTATTCTAAAAAATCCCCCTTAGTCCTATTTACATTCTACATTATATAGATCTTTGGCCAAAGGCCAAAATATATCATTCAACTGATTACATAACCAAACGCAGAATTTAGCTTTTCAGCCTTCAAAATTAGACAGTTAGCAAAACTGGCCATAGCCAATCTCCAGCTTCGTCCTTCTCAGATTTAGTCTCGGTTGCCTTTGGGTCGATCTTGCTGTCGTGGCTGAAGCTGATCAAAACGAGGTGGTGATCAAGGAGGTTCAAATCTGCTGCAAGGATTTTCTATGCTGGCAACGGTGAAAGATCTGACCCTGCACTAGGATCTGCGGTCACGGTAAGTACTCTAACTAGAAAATAAACATTAGAGATATCGATAAGTTACAAAGAGTGATTAAAAATAAAAAATCATGTAATAAATAATTAATTAATGCTAAGTTGAATTAAAAATATGAAAAATAAAGTTTAAACGAAATATGTCACCATGCTTGGACTGGTGCAAGATGAGGGTGCATAAAAGAGGTAAAACAACGGTAAATGGTTATGATTTAGGAAGGGGAAAATGGAAAAAAGAAAGAAAATTATGGGGCTAACATCCTCCCATCCCTAAGCTGTTGTGTGTCCTCACACAACTCTTTACCTTTGCAAAAAACCTTCAAAACTTTGAGCATTCTAGCTCAATCCTACTCTGACATACTGACATCAGCCTGCAATGTTTCAGAATTTTTCTTTTTGATGTTCTTTAGTTTCTTTGTCACCTTTTTAAGTAGCTTGAAACATCGCGTAGCTAGGTACTTCCAAGCTCCAAATTCTCCTTTATTTTTCTAGATCTCCACAGTTAATTCTTCTTTAATCTGTTATTTATCCTCCTGCGCTTTAGCTATGAGCCGTTCTAAGTTTTGCATTTGAAGCTCTAGTTCAACTATCCGAGCAACAGGAGTTACCAAATATTCTTCTTATTCTGTCTCGACGGGGGTTGTGTCTTCCTCAGGGACCTCAGCATCCCTCATGGTTTCAGCAAACACTTCTTCGTCCTCCTCTTCTTCTTCTTCTTCTTCTTCTTCTTCTTCTAGTTCTTCTTCTTGCACTGGTGCATAAGGGGATTCAAAATCCTGTGGGGACTGTGGTTCTTTCCCTGCACCAGATTCTTCATTCTTTTTCTGCAGCCTTTTAATGAAATCGGTCAACAGAGTGTCATATTCGACCTCTACAAATTTTGCTGTGTCCGCAAGGACTGACAGGTTGTCTTCTTCGAGGGTCTGTGCTTGTAATGGTGGCGTAGAAAGAGTCTCTTCAATAGGTGCACTAGCTGTCTTCTTATTTGGAGATGGGGCCCTTTCTTCTATTGATTTTTCAGGTCATTTCCTTTTTGCACTGTTGCAAGAAGGACTCCCCTTTACATTCTTACTGGGACCCTTGCTTGTGCTGGCGGGGTCCTCTGTCTCCTTTCCAGTAGCTATCTTTTTATGTAGCTGTTGTAACAGTGCCTCTTAGGTCATTCCTTTAACTTCTAATTGTTTCTGTACCAAAATATTTATCAGGCCGTGGTGATATAACTTCTTGTCGGGCTAGTTTTCCCGTTCGTCCTGCACACCCTTAGCCATTTTTTCCAAGCTCTTAAGAAAAAAATGGGGGAAATTAATCCTCCACAGGGCATGCCGGTCGGCTTCAAAATGCTGCAACATCCTAAAATGGTACACAAAAGTGAGGGAGTACCTTCCCTCATAGGTTACGAATTTCTGTAGGATGAAAAGGAGGTCCTACCATTGTCTCAGTAGGGCACTGCGCGGAATTCCTTTCTTCCAATCTACCTTCATCTTCTTATTGATGATGAAACACTGCCATCACTTCATTTCTATTTTTTTATTTTTAAACCACTGCTCCCTAGTATTTTCCAATCCTGTCGCTACTGCTATAAACTCTTCGGTAACCTCAAATTTTAGAGGCCCAATTTTTACTCGGCCATTTTTGAAACTTCTAGAAAACTGTAGGGCCACTTCACTGTTGTGCCCGTCAAAATTTTTCAAGAATTGAAGAAAGCCTGAGTCTCACAATAGTGCAAGACTATTGCGA
Organism: Pinus albicaulis; assembly: GCA_034641835.2. NCBI lineage: Eukaryota > Viridiplantae > Streptophyta > Pinopsida > Pinales > Pinaceae > Pinus > Pinus albicaulis. The sequence continues at coordinate 579,156,069 of CM076575.1, read as the reverse complement.
TACTCAACAGTCTGTTCTACCCTACTGAGAGACGAAGGTTCGCTTCGAATAGGTGGCATCGCTACTTAACGATTATGAATCATCAAGAATTTACATTAAACACTAGGAAAATTGGTTCTTATAGATAGGGATCCAACCATCCATCATCCCTTCCATCTTATCACCCATTCATTCCACTGAAATAGACGTGGATGCGCGGCATCTTTGAGATCGTGTCGGACTGGTACTTGCGGCAGCATTTTAACGGCTAGGTGAGGTAATCATTATGAGTGAAGGACATCTAGGATTATGGTAGAAAGGGGCAATTATATCCAAGCAACGGTTAAACACTTCCGCACTCCTTCGTAATTCAAAAAAATAACTTTAGCATTCATTACAAAATGATCATGATTCTTAACTTAAAAACACCTTGTACTTTAAATAATTTTCTCCTAGTTAATATGATAGCACAGGTACTCATCGAATAAGTGAAAGGACTTCTTATAAACTTTCATGATGACCACTTTCCTATGACGTATGCTATGAAAAGAAAAAATTGTACTATGTTTCTAATAGGGTGCATGCTTGCATCGCTTAAACTATGCTATTCTGCTGGTACCATTCTGATTGCACTTATTATATAGGACGACATGCTTGCACTAGTGCAAGCATAATATTTGAAAAAAAGAACAGGGAATTTAAGTAAAATATAGGCTGGACTTCCAACATGGCTTCCTCAACTTATATTGGAAATTTTCTTCGCCCTTTCTTGATGCTTTAGAGCATATCCTTTTGCTCTTTGTGCGCGAGATCCTGCAATTAATTCATGAGGGAACAAAGAAGTGGGAAAAGGGAAATTTCAGAATGGGAAGGAACTCTGTTACAGGGATTCTAGGAATAGTCCCACAAGAGGTAATAAACATAAGTGGGATAGGGAAAAAAATTCAAGGGTAAAGTGGGTTTTTTACGAAATGGACAGGGTAAATTCAGAAGAATATGGGAAGGTTAATCATTCTGGGATTAAAGAAGAAAACTGAGGGAATATTACGAAAGTGGAATATGAAGAAAGGCAGAAAATTTTTCGGAAGGTCTGCCTGCACTGGTGCAATAAAAATAGCTGCAGTGAGAATTAAGCATTACTTGAATAAAAATATCCATGCTAATTATCTCAATTGTATAAAGGTTGGTTCTGCTGAACCTTCTTTTACTTGGTGGTCGCTAGCATATCTAAATATCAAGCAACATTCTCTTTTTATTAGAAATTTTTGATCTTCTTACTAGCAAGATGGTTTTCAGGTTGATCCTTCTGCAATCATGTCAGCGAACTGATTTTCATAATTACAAGAAAATATTTTTTCTTTACTTTTTATTTATTTATTTATATATTTTAAGAAGAAGAAGAATTCATGTTTTCAAAAGGTTGGTATTACCATTCACCACTACTGTCCCGAATCTCTGTTGGACTTGCTGTGTAAAATCTTTCTTGGCAAGTGGTTGAAAATACTTTTTTAATCTGTGTCCATTTACCAAGAATACTGAAATTTGTCCATAAATAGTTTTAACTTCTACTGCTCCATTCTCGAATACTCGGATCACTTCATAAGGTCCCATCCAACGGGTATAGAATTTCCTTTTAAAAATTTTAAATATAGAATCATAAAGGAGCACCCAATCACCTGGTTGGAATTTCTTTTTTTGAATAGACTTGTCATGCCACCTTTTGCGTTGCTACTGAATTAGTATGTTCTGCTGAACAACATCCCTACGAAATTCATCTAACTCATTTAATTGGAGAAGACACTATTGTTCTGCCTCAGAGAGATCTAGTCCTAACTAAAATTCAATTCTGAAAGGTTTGATTTGGAATTCAATTGGTAACAAACCTGTTTTCCATATACCAGCTCATATGGTGTATGTCCTGTGCTATTTCTCCAAGTGGTTCTGTATGCCCACAAAGCTTCTGGTAATCTTTCAGCCCAGTCTTTCCGATGCATATTTACTATCTTTGTAAGGATGGACTCGATCACTTTTTTTGTGGATTCCACCTGGCCATTTGCTTGCGGGTGATACGACGTGGATTTCCTGTTCTGGATCTTGTATTGCTCCATCACACTCTGTACCATATTAGAAATAAAATGCGGACCATTGTCAGAAACAATTTCTCTAGGCACACCATATCTAGTAAAGATTTCAGTAAAAATAAAATCAACAACAACGTTTTATGTAGCAAAGGAAACAACTTTAGCTTCTACCCATTTTGTAACAAAATCTGTACAAACCAAAATATGCTTTTTACTTAATGACGTTGGATTTATTGGCCCTATAAAATAAATAGCCAAATTTTCAAACGGTTTAATCATAACTTGGGGGCATAAAGGCATTTCATTAGTTTGATTAGGCTGGCCCACTCGTTGACAACTATCACATCGCCTGACATATTGTTTGGCATCCTTAAACAAGGAAGGCAAAAAGTAACCAGCACACAATACTTTATATGCAGTCTTCTTATCAGTGAAGTGGCCTCCACAAGGTTCATCATGAGTATATTTCAATATGTCAAACACTTCCTCTTCTCTTACACATCTATGGATAATCAGATCTGGACCAGTGTAAGAGAGGTCTCCTTGAATCCAAGAGTATGCAACACTTTTCTGAATAATATTCCGCTTTTCACGAGCGGACAAGTGGGGTGGTGTTTTCCTAGTAACCAAGTAATTAGCAATGTCAGCAAACCATGAAGAATCTGTTGACATAGTAAAAATATGTTCATTTGGAAAATAATCATTAATAGGAGTTGCTTCACCAAGATTATCTAATATAGAAAGAAAATCTGCTACAACATTATATTTTCCTGGTCTATCAACAATAGTAACATTAAATTCCTGCAACAATAGCAACCACCTAGTCACTCTACCGCTAGTCAATGGTTTGTTCATCAAATATTTAATCGTGGAATGATCAGTATGTACAAATAATTCATATCCTGTAATATAGTGCTTGAACTTATTAATTGCAAAAATTACAGCTAAAAACTCTTTCTCTGTAACTGTATAATTTAATTCAACGGAAGACAAATTCCTACTAATATAATAAATAGCATAGGATTTCTTATTTTCCTCTTGTCCTAAAGCTGTGCCAATAGCCAAATATGAAGCATCAGAGGAAATGTGAAAAGGCAGGGACTAGTTAGGACCTCTCAAAACTGGTGCCTGTACTAACTTTTCCTTTAATGTTTCAAAATACTGTTGGCAAGCTATGGACCAAGAAAATTCACTATCCTTAGCTAGAAGTCGGAAAAGAGGGGCAACTATCTTAGAAAAATTTTCAATGAATCTTCTATAGTAACCAGCATGTCCTAAAAAACCTCTTTCTTCCCTTTGAGTTTTGGGTGCAGGAAGATGCATAATGATTTCAATCTTTTCTAGATCAACCTGGATACCTTTACCAGAAATCAAATGGCCAAGTACCACTCCCGCTTTGCAAATTAATCTACATTTCTTGTCACTCAAGGCGATATGGGCTTCCTGACAACGGAGAAGCACTTTCTCCAGATTTTTGAGAGCTTCCTAAAAAGAATCACCAAACATAGGAAAGTCATCGATATAAATTTCCACAAATTCTAGATCAACAAAAATGGCCAGGACCGCCCTTTGAAAGGTAGCCGGGGCAAAACATATACCAAAGGGAAGAACTTTATAAGAAAATTTACCCCATGGAGATCTAAAAGTAGTTTTATCCTGATCTTCGGGTGCAATCTGTATCTGGTTATAGCCACTGAAGCCATCCAAAAAGGAAAAATATTTCTTTCCGGCAAGGGTATCAAGCACCTGGTCAATTAAAGGGAGAGGGAAGTAATATTTGAGAGTGGCTTTGTTTAATTCTCGATAATCAATACAAATACGCCATCTTCCATCTTTCTTAGGTACTAGCACTAATGGAGAGACCCATTGCCTGTCAGAAATAGGATAGATAAAACCGGCATCCAAGAGTTTCTGTACGTCTTCCTTCACAATATCTCTTAGAGCTGGATTCATTTGCCTTTGGGGTTGTCAGACAGGTCGAGTTCATTCCTGAATATATATATGATGTGTACAATTTTTAGGAGGAATACCCTTCATATCTTCATAGCCCCAAGAAAAGGCACTAAGATGGTTTTGAAACAAATTCACAAGCTACTCCTGCTGAAATGAGTCCAAATCTGAACTAGTATGCAAGGATTTACCAGGGCTAATCTCAACAAGAGTAGTATCAGGATCAGGAGTACTCAAGGGAGTGGTCAAATGCAGAAGTACAAAAGATCGAGAATCATGATTAACTTGAAAATATAGGTTGAAAATCTGGCTCAATGGCTCAAAATTAGGCATAGTGTGTAGATTATTTAGGAAATCTTGAATCTTATCTTCTTGTGAAGAACCAGTATAATTATGGATAAGGGAAATGGGCTGAGTCTCTTCATCACTAATTTGATCCAGGCATAAAGTATCTCGAAGGTCCTGAATGGATCTGGCAGGGGGGTATAAGGTAACTTTCTTCCTAGAATCTCCATGCGAAATATACATATCACCGGAACGATATCCAATATATGCATCAGCCGTAGCAAGTCATGGTCTACCCAAGATCAAGGGATGTCCTCCTACTGGGTTCTTTGGCTGAAGCACAATGAAATCAGTAGGATATTCCCAAGAATCTAATGAGATGAGCACATCATCCAATACTCCTTCTGGCTTAATTTTAGATCTATCTACTAATTCAAGCACAGTGGGAGTAGGGCGAAGATGAGTGTAGAAATTTGAATAACTAAGATATTATTCACCGAGATTCTCCTGATCACACACTATTTTAGCTTCATGCATAATACAGAATCTCTTCTACCATTGATCATCACATGCGGAAATAAAATCAATTGCATGCATACATTAAAACCACAAACAATCACACATATGAACACAGTATTTAATGGGAAAGATTAAAGATGAAAAACCCAACTATCTGTATATTATATGTCATGGAGATCATGTAACAATCATAGTTCAAAAGCTCCTCACAAGCTCTCATGCACACCCTCAATTGCTACACACTATCAAGCTAGATCTAGCAAAACACATGCTCCAATATTTTGCCACTTGATAGCCAGCCTCTATTGCGTTTTCAATGCTATGGGATGGCTTCATTAAATAGATAAACCACCTGGCTTGAACTACGCAATCCTCATGGGCTACTCCACCTATATGTGTGTTGCAAATAGCAACAATATAGTCACAACAATATAGTCACAACTGATAGTTAACCTGCTCTTTCACCTATTTCTGCACTGGTCTCCACTGAAACTGTCCATGCACTGAAGTTAACTGATGCATTCTTTAGTTGATTAATGAGTTTATAATTAGTGAATTAATTAATAATTAATTCACACCACTATCACTAATTGTATCAATTATTTAAACTGAATACAAATAGCTCAACTATGTTTAGATTAGTTAAACTGAATACAACTCCACTAACTTCCTCAATCAACTCCACCAAACTCTGTCACATGAGTTCTAATTGAAGTATCCATGCAATAGCTCCACATAACCCTTAGGAATAGCGTAATTCCTTCTGTCAGCTCCTGTGCCACATCTGTGCACTTAACTGAAGTGCTCCAAGAGAATAAGATAATGTTTATAGTCCAAATATTATTAAGAGCTAATAATATTCGACATATCTATTTTTAGACTGGCAATCTAAAAATAGATTCCGCCCAATATGTCTAAAAATAGAAGTCCATATATTTTTTCCAACTTGACCAACCATCCACAAATAACATCCTACAACTCATAGAACATGATCCATATGTCTAAAAATAGACATAGTCTAAAAATAGACTTTGCGCCAAAAATAGCCAGCGGGCCCACTTAGTGAAGGCGACTCCTTTCCACTAAGCTCATCATCTTGTTGCAATATCAACACTCCCTCTCAACAAGATATGGATTATCTGCAACCCCTATCCTGCCCCTGTGGTATTCAAATTTGCTCCTGGTGAGCGCCTTCATCAAGATATCAGCATCCTGATCCTCCGTAGGAATGTATGAAAGTAACATGACTTTCCGTTGCACAAAATCTCTGATATGATGATACTAGATGTCAATGTGTTTAGATCTATCATGAAATACTGAATTAACCGAGAGTTTGATGCAACTCTGATTATCACAATAAATCACAATAGGCTCTAAGTGTGAACCGAACAACCCGACCAGGATCTTCCTCATCCATATAGCCTTGCATGCAGCCAAACTCGCTGCCATATACTCGGCCTCTGCTGAACTGAGTGCCACGGATCTCTGCTTCTTGTTGTACCAAGAAACTGCTGTCGACCTGAAACTAAAAATCCCTCCAGATGTGCTCTTTCTGTCTGTTGGGCTCCCTGCCCAATATGCATCCGTGAAGCCACATAGCTTCACCTCATCCGACTGTCTGTACCACAATCCATATCCTGATGTGCCTTTGAGATATGTGCCTATGAGATATCTCAATACATGCTTGCCTGCCTTCCAAAAGATCTTGGTAGGCTTAACCACTAGCTTGTGGTGGTTAACGGCCTTAGCATATCATAGGGTCGTGTGTGGGAATCGCCGCGACCCCACCAACTGTCGATAAATAGTGGCATCCACTACCTCTGCTGAAGTAGCATCCTCCTTCCTCCAACCACCAGGAAGAGGAGTATCAACAGGCCTGCGGCCATGCATGTTGAACTTCTCCGGTATCTCCCGGGCATACTTGCCTTGAGAAACAAACAGTCCATCACTGCGCTGCCAAATTTCCAATCCCAGGAAATAATGAAGGAGGCCCAAGTCCTTCATCTCAAACTCTTTTGCAAGATCATCCTTGCATGAGATTATCAACAGCTCATCACCTGTCAAAATCAAATCATCTACATAAAGTACAATGATCAACAACTTACCCTCTACCACAATCTGGTATAGCTTCGATACTCACTCTTGGAGAATCCAAGTCCGGTGAAACAAGCTGTCTGTCAGGTGTACCAAGCATGAGGTGCTTGTTTCAACCCATATAATGCTCTCTTGAGCCTGCACACATGCGACTCACTGCTGAAGATCTCGAAACCTTCGGGCTGCTCTATGTACACCTCCTCCTCAATGACTCCATTGAGGAACGCAGTATTCACATCCATCTGATGAATGTGCCACCCCATCTGTGCTGAGAGAGCAAGAATCATCCGTATGGAAGAATACCTTGCAACAGGTGCAAAGGTCTCCTCATAATCGGTCCCCTCAATCTGTGAAAAGCCTCGGGCAACAAATATTGCCTTGTACTTCTCCACACTCGCGTCAGCTGCCTGCTTCACTTTGTAGATCCATCTCGAACCCACCACTGATTTCCCTTCCGGTCTCGGGACAATCTCCCATGCAGTGTTTCTGACAATCGAATCATACTCTTCCACCATGGCATCTACCCATACACTTGCTCACAAGAGCCATGTATCCAGTGTATCGATCAGGTGAATATCTCTGTCTGCGCTGTGATGTAGGTGCTCCTACAACCTTCTCTACATCTTGAGCCAGTCGCTCAGCTTCTGTAGTGCGCTTCTGCCCTCTGATGGTTGGCGCTGCATGAGTGGTCTCTTCCACTCCATGAACCTTATCTTGTGGCTGATCCACATCCTGAGACTCATCCTTAGGAACCAATAGCTCCTCATTTGCATGCAAGTGTGGCTCCCTCTCAAGCAAACACTTCATGGCTTTCTCCTCATGAAATTTGATATCCCGTCGCACAACAGTCTTGTGAGTGTCTGGAAAATACACACGATAGTTGTGGGGTGTATCAGTGTACCAAAAAATATCCCAACTTCCGCAGTCAGCTCCAGCTTCTTCCTGGCATCCTTCGTCATGTGAATGTAAATAGGTGAACCAAAAATCCTCAAATGGGAAATATCAAGCCTCTTACCAGAAAATGCCTCCTCGGGTGTACTCATGCCAAGTATCCTGTGAGGACAACGATTCTTCACATATACTGCAGTATTGCATCCCTCAGCCCACAAGTGTATGGGTAGGCCCTGATCATGCAACATCGCCCGTGCAGCACCCACGATCGTTCTATTCTTCCGCTCAGCAACCCCGTTCTGCTATGGGTTATGAGGTGCTATGAGCTCTCTTCGAATTCCTTCTGCATTGCAAAAGTCCTTGAATTCGCCAAAGATGAATTCATCACCATTATCGCTCCTTAGAGCCTTCACCTGCTTCCCCGATTCTTTCTCAACCAGTGCCTTGAACTCACAGAAATTTCAGTATGTCTCGCTCTTCTTCTGCATGAAGAAGATCCAACACTTACGAGAAAAATCATCAAAAAATATCACATAATACCTGTGCTTTGCTGTCGAAGCTGTTGAGAAAGGTCCACACACGTCTGTGTGAATTCTCTCAAGGATCGTCGTGGCGCAACTATCCTTCTCGTGAAAAGTGGCTTTCACAAATTTTCCCAAAGTACACCCCTTGCACTGATCTGACTACGCAAGAGTGCCTTTAGGAAGCACAGTAGAAATTTGCTGCAGTATCTTCAAAGCTCCATGGTGAAGGTGGCCCAATCTCCGGTGCCTCAACTCGCCATCATCCCGGCTCACCACTCCTTCTGCCTTGCCTGCCATTGCTGCGTAGCCATCTACCTACAATTCATAAAGTTTCTTAACTCAAACCCCTATCCTCCGGGTCTCACCAGTTGCCTTACTGCGCAGGAAAGCCTTTCCCTCGCTAAAGACAACATCATATCCCTTGTCTTCTAACATCGCCACAGAGATAAGATTCTTCTTCAATCCTGGAACATGCATCACTTCCTTCCATACGAAGGGTTTACCAGACTCCCTCTCAAAGGAAATGGTACCGATACCGGTCGCACTGTATCTACCATCATCGCCCATCTCGATGTGCACTCCAAGATCTTTCTCATCCAGATCAGTAAACAAATCTCGATCTCTTGTCATGTGAAAAGACGCACCACTGTCAAGAAACCACACTGAACCCATCACACTTGAGACCAAGCATGCGATCAGCGAAAAATCCAGCTCAAACTGTGAGGCTAAGGCCTCTCTAGCTACAGTTCCAGCAACCTGCTTATTTTTCTTCTTCTGTGGACAACTAGTGGCATAATGTCCGTGTTGGTGACAGTGAAAGCACTTCACCTTGGACATGTCCTGCTTCTTGCCTTTCGCACTGGAATGAGAAGCTTTCTTGCTCTTCCCCTTCTTTGCTTTGGCAGCCAAAGCGCAATTCTCTTCATCAGATTTCTTTGATGAAGATCCGTCCCTGGTACTCCGCCTTATCTCCTCTTGCACAAGATCCGACCAAAGTCGCTCCCATCCTGGCAATTTCTCCCGACCATTGACAGAGTCCTGATAGGAGTGCCAACTCTTCGAAAGCCCTAGGAGAGCCAAGCTCACCAAGTCCTCATCATCAACAGTCACCCCCACACTTCCCAGCTCATCCTTGCATTGGATGAACTTCGTGAGGTACTTGGGCATACTGTCGCCTTTCTCCATCTTTATGTTTCTGAGTCTATCCTTGAGCGCCAACTTCCTCTGGTCACTCTTGCTTTGGAATAAATTTGTCAAGGCTTTCCACATCAATAATGGAGAAGCCTTACCATGAAGGCTAGATACTATGTGATCCTTCATGCCCTCCAACAGAATCCTTTGACACTTTGTTGTCTTCTTTTGCCATGCGTCAAGTACGGCAGCATCAGTAGAAGTAGGCTTTGGGACTTCAGCATCTATGAAATCCTTCAACCCATTTTCATCTAGCACCGCTTCCATCCTGTCCTTCCATGCAATATAATTCGAGCTGCCCTCAAGGGCATACTCCAATCGCAATCCGTTGAAAGACATCTCAACTTCGACACCAAGAAAACACTGCTGCAAATTCGAATTCCACCAGCACAAAACTCAATCGCTTCAATGTTTTGCAATTTCTCCAATGATCAATATCGCCTCTGATACCATGTAGAAATTTGAATAACTGAGATATTATTCACCGAGATTCTCCTGATCACACACTATTTTAGCTTCATGCATAATACACAATATCTTCTACCATTGATCATCACATGCGGAAATAAAATCAATTGCATGCATACATTAAAACCACAAACAATCAAACATATGAACACAGTATTTAATGGGAAATCTTAAAGCTGAAAACCCCAAATATCTGTATATTATATTTCATGGAGATCATGTAACAATCATAGTACAAAAGCTCCTCACAAGCTCTCATGCACACCCTCAATTTCTACACACTATCAAGCTAGATCTAGCAAAACACATGCTCCAATCTTTTGCCACTTGATAGCCAGCCTCTATTGCATTTTCAATGCTATGGGATGGCTTCATTAAATAGATAAACCACCTGGCTTGAACTGCGCAATCCTCATGGGCTACTCCACCTATCTGTTTGTTGCAAATAGCAACAATATAGTCACAACTGATAGTTAACCTGCTCTTTCACCTATTTCTGCACTGGTCTCCACTGAAACTGTCCATGCACTGAAGTTAACTGATGCATTCTTTAGTTGATTAATGAGTTTATAATTAGTGAATTAATTAATAATTAATTCACACCACTCTCACTAATTGTATCAGTTAGTTAAACTGAATACAAATAGCTCAACTATGTTTAGATTAGTTAAACTGAATACAACTCCACTAACTTCCTCAATCAACTCCACCAAACTCTGTCACATGAGTTCTAACTGAAGTATCCATGCAATAGCTCCACATAACCCTCGGGAATAGCGTAATTCCTTCTGTCAGCTCCTGTGCCACATCTGTGCACTTAACTGAAGTGCTCCAAGAGAATAAGATAATGTTTAGAGTCTAAATATTATTAAGAGCTAATAATATTCGACATATTTATTTTTAGACTGGCAATCTAAAAATAGATTCTACCCAATATGTCTAAAAACAGAAGTCCATATTTTTTTCCGACTTGACCAACCATCCACAAATAGCATCCTGCAACTCATAGAACATGATCCATATGTCTAAAAATAGACATATTCTAAAAATAGACTTTGCGCCAAAAATAGCCTGCGGGCCCACTTAGTGAAGGAGACTCCTTTCCACTAAGCTCATCATCTTGTTGCATTCTCAACAATGAGATAACCGAAGTTGATCCATGGTTTGCTTAGTCATGACATTAATGGCTGCCCCCAGGTCTATAAGAACATTAGAGACAAGGAAATTACCAATCTGAACTGAGACAACAGTGTTTCCAGGATCAGTATATTTTTCCATAGACACACATCCCGTCATCAACTCTGCTGCCCTACCAACAAATTGAATGGTTTGGGGTTCCAATCTCTTCCTCCCGGGTTTCTTGAGACAGAATTCCTTAATAATCTTGGTACAAATGGGGATCTCTTTAATGGCTTGAAGCAAAGGTATCTTAATGAAAAGATTCTGAAGCTTAGATGCCAAACTAGTCTCAGAAATAGGCTCACTTCTTTCCATTACTAGCCTCTCTGGGAAGGGAGGCTGGTTGGAAGAAGATGGCAAGGATTCACAGGGTAAGGGCTACTTAGCGACATATTTCAGAGAATGGTTAAGAGTTTCCTCTTCTCCTTTCTCTTCAACAATCACTATAGGTTGCTTTTAATTTCCTGATGTTATAGTCCTTCTCGATCTTAATTGAATATCATGAACCCCAACTGGAATAGACTGGTACTTTAATGATAAAGGTGGGTTTGTTACATAGATCATTTGCACTGCTTTATTATTGTTAGGATTTGGAATAGGTTGCGCAGGCAACTGAGGAGGTCGAAAGGGTGGAGGTAAAGGCAACAGTGGAGTAGACTGACTCGGAAGTTGAGGCATTGAATAAGGTGTATGCGCAGATGGATATGACTACATAGGTGGCTAGTAGGAATATGGAGAATGAGTTGGCCCTCCCCAACCTTCTTGCCATGGTTGAGAAGGTTTCCCATGCTGATATTGATTCCCATACTGCCACTACTGATTAGTGTTAGGATAAGAATATGCATGTGAATTATAACCAAAATAGTGTGGAGAAAATTCAGGAGCCATACCTACACCTACCTGAGGCCAATTCCTTATTGCTCCCATAGCATACAAGTATTTAGCTTCAGGCTGTCCCCTTTTAAATACTTCTTTAAGTCTTGGTATAGAGGGAGATTTTTCTGTGACATGGTCTTCTACACAAATAGCACACTTATTAGTTTCTTTCAAATTAAGAGGAGACTCTTTAGGAGGATGTTTGTCTCTACATTTAGGACATAAAATACATAATGACTCTTGTTCCTTCATGAGTTTTTGCTGAAATTTTAAAGTGTCTAACTGTTTGGTAACAGTATCCATTATATCAATTTTCATGTTTTCCATTTTATTTTCTAGTCCGATAATCATAAAATTAGTAGATTCAATTTTTCTATTTCTATTTCGAGTTCCTCTATCGGATCTATACTGATTTCTTGAAAATTTCCTGCATAATTCACAAATTTTTTCAAAAGTTTGCTGAGAAATATCACGTTGTCCTAACAGATTTAAATTATTTCTAGCATTATCAGTAAGTCCTCTTAAGAAAAAGGTTTTAATAGTACTGGGATCAAAATTAAGCTTCGACCTTTATAAATATACAGAAATATTTCTAGGTAATCTTCAAGAGTTTCATCATCATGCTGTATGATTGTAAAAATATCATCCTGCATGTCCCGAGTTTTGCAATATTCTTGATATTTAGACAAAAACACTCTCTTCATCTGATCACAAGAGGTTATAGTGTTTCCTCCTAACCCCATAAACTAGCATAGATCTGAGTCCTTGAGAGTAACAGGAAATAATATTAACTTCTGAGAATTAGTTGAATAATCATAACTTCTATACAGAATATCAAACTCGAATAGAAAAGAGTTAGGATCTTCATGAAATTTACCATGGAAATGAGGGAGAGTTGATGGTGCAATATTCTTCATTTGCGCCACAGTATCAGGATCCACAATTGGAAACACAAAGTGGATTTTTCTTCACTTACATGGTTTTCACCAGTCCCTTCCAAATGATCTTCGTGGTCCACCATTGTTTCCATTTTACTTGTACCACTCTCAACAGGCTAAACCACACCTGAGTTGTTGTCACCAGAATCCAGGTGGATTGTTCCTGCGTGATGGGTCTGAATTGGACTGGGCTTTCCTGCTTACAAAAGGAGACCCAATATGAGAATTTTTTTCAGAATTATTTTGGCCCTTAGTGGGCTTCGAACCCTTACCTTTTCTAGACATTCATTTCAAAAAAAGAAAGAAAAATAACAAACAACTTCTAGTAACAAATGATGTCAGAAATCAGTTAACACCAGTAAAATTCCTTCAAAGAAGCTTTTCCAAGCAATACTGTAAAAATAAAGGAAAAATTACCTCTATTGTATAATCAGAAAATTCTTACCAAATCAAATCGCCTCCCCGGTAACGGTGCCAAAATGTTGGGTGAAAGAATTACACTTAAGAAAACTCCTCAACACTTAATTTCTCAACCCAAGGGATCCATAAAATTAGAGATGAAGCACAAGAAATTCTAGAGATGGTATGAATCTTTCTAGTATAAATCCCTACTTTCTTTAAAGGAAAGATTGTAGAATCAAATTAAAAACAAAAAAGGGCAACTTGAACCATCAAAATAATCTAAGACTGGAAAAAGGAAGAATGCATTTGCAAGAGGGAATTAAAGATAAAAGGCAATCACTCTAGCTAATTATTGTTTGAATACTGAGTGTGTGTTTTTCTTTAGCAGAGACACTTAGCAGTCTCATCAGATGGGCCCTTAAACCTGCTCCTTTAGAGATTTCCTTCTTGCCCTAATCTGTCTTGCACTTTCGCAGTCTGCTTGCACTAGTGCAGGAACAGAGATTTATGCATAAGGTATAAATGGTGTCTTTACTAAAGGCTTTTTACTTCATGCAAGGGCTTGAACTTTTCTAGGTTCAAAGCACTCAGATCTTGTGGCAAGAAACTAGTTCTTGCACCAGATCAGAGCTTCCTGCACTTAGCATTTAATTCTTAAAATGAGTGCTTAATTATTGAAAGTGCTATTATACTGTTAAATCAAATTGCACACATAAAAAGTGAATGTTTCTGATCTTAAAAGAGTGCATGAATAAAGAAACAATCAATATAAATTTATTGTGTCATAAGAATTTAATGAAAGAAAGAAGATTGCGGGAAGTAGACTAAGAAGGCTTGCTGCATCACACTTACGTGCATTGGTGCAGGTTCATTTCTCCTGCTTGGATCAGGCAGGGGAAACCAATAAAAAATAATTGCAAAAAAGGAGATATCACACCAACGTGCACTGGTGCAGGGTTATTTCTCCTGCTTGGACCAGGCAGAGGAAAACCAATCTGAAATCAAGTGCAGGAAAAGGAAATTTATCTACTTCACACAACGGATCTGCTTTCACTGAGAGAGGAATGCATGTGCTTAAAATTAAATCACACTTGACAATGTAAACACAAATTACAGGAAAACGGGAAATGGGGTAAACGTGATGGGTTGGTTGGGCCCTAGCCAACCAGCGTGTTTCCCTTTTAAATAAAAACGCTGCTTAGTACCTTAATCAATTCATCAGCTCAAATACATAAACAAAATTTGTGAAACATGAGGTGAAGCTCCCTTTTATTAATTCACTGAGGTAAGTACATACATTAATACATCGTCTAGCCCAGATTCGGGCGATAACAAAATACAACAACCTGTTACCGCCTCTCTGGCTATGTTTCTGTTCTCTTCTCCTCTCAAAACTCCTGCTTAGTCCTATTTATATTCTACATTATATAGATCTTTGGCCAAAGGCCAAAATAGATCATTCAAACAGTTACATAACCAAACACAGAATTTATCTTTTCGGCCTTCAAAATTAGACAGTTAGCAAAACTGGCCATAGCTAATCTCTAGCTTTCATCCTTTGCAGATTCGGTCTCGACTGCCTTTGGGTCGATCTTGCTGTCGTGGCTGAAGCTGCTCAAAATGAGGTGGTAATCAAGGAGGTTCGGATCTGCTGCAAGGATTTGCTGTGCTGGCAATGGTGCAAGATCTGATCCTACACTAGGATCAGTGGTCACAGTAAGTACTCTAACTACCAAATAAACATTGGAGATATCAATAAGTTACAAAAAGTGATTAAAAGAAAGAAATCATGTAATAAATAATTAATTAATGCTAAGTTGAATTAAAAATATGAAAAATAAAGTTTATACGAAATATGTCACCATGCTTGGACTGGTGCAAGATGAGGGTGCATAAAAGAGGTAAAACAATGGTAAATGGTTATGATTTAGGAAGGGGAAAATGGAAAAAAGAGAGAAAATTAGGGGGCTAACAACAAGGGTGGATTTTTAACTATCTGTAGATGCCATCTCAAATGCTATAGGTATACCTTCTATTGGTGAAAAGTGGTTTAAGAAATCCAAATTGGGCAAGATCTATTATGAGCCATTTTTCAAAACTAGGTACAGAATGGGCTGCAGGGCTATCTTCCCTTTCTCACACCTAAAACAGAGATTTGCTCCCTTGATGATGGTTGTCATGAAGTACTTCACCTGTTAGGGGAGATACTCCAGGATCTATTCCTACCATGTCAAACTCCTCATGAATTTCACAAGGGTCAAGATGCTCAACTTGCCATATTACCTCTATAGAAGTATGGACAAAATGTCTTCTATTGTTTGGAGAAGGAGTCATGCCCAAAAAATGCAAATTTTATTTCACCAATCCTTGATCAAGATGGTGGTATTACATCAACTGGAACAGAAGGGCATACCTTGGGATGTGCTCAATGCCCATGAAGTCTTCACAAGCCCACAACCTCCTCATCAACCAAACTTACCCTCCTCATCTACACAAGTGCCCTCACCTCAAGGAAACCTCCCTTATTCCCCTTCTCTTGATGCATCAAATGAAGAAGAGGAAATTGATGAAGGTGAGGAAGAGGGAAATGATGAAGCAGGGACAAAAATCAATGAAGAGGAAGAGGAAGGAAAATATGATAAAGAAAGGGATAGTAAGAAAAACAGTGACAAAATGGAAGAAGATGAGGAGGTTGAAAGTGGAGATGAAATGAGCATTGATGAAGAGGAGATTAGCAATAAAACAGAGAATACAAGGGCAGAAAATGAAGAGGAAAGTGAGGAGGTAGAGACAGAAAATGGTGATGAAGCAGAAACAAATCATGAAGATATGTAAGAGGATGACAATGAAAAAGAGACTGATAGTGAGGAAGATGCAGAAATTGAAGGCAGCAGTAACCAAAATGAAGCCAGCCTAAGTGATGAGAAGGAAATCAAAGGAGAAAATAGTCATGATAGTGACAATTGTCATGATAGTCATTACAACAATCAGCCCTTCAGTGATTATGACAATGATGACAGTGCAGAAGATGAAGATGAAGGTAACCCTAGTCAATATGACAGTAAAAAAGGGGAAGAGGCTCATAGTCTAAATGATGATCACAACCATGACAAAGAGACCAACAAAATCACCATCACACCTCTTTCATGCACATACCAGAGAGGGCCAATGCTAGTGTTTGCTGCCTCCAAGAGGCAAGGGACCATGCCATCTACCTCAGCTCATCCACTAGACAAGGGAAAACAAAAAGAAGAAGAAGAGGATCATGAAATAGAAAGGGATTTTGAAATAATTCAGGTGGAAAGTGATGAGGAGGAGGCAAGGATCTCAAGATTTCTCATCCAAAACAAAAATGCACTCATTGAAGACCTCCAAGCCTATCTGAATAGAGCCAAAAGTGTAATTGATACCCTTGACTTGGAAAATAGGCATGTTACACAGTAATTTGTCACCATCCCTGCAATCCCCATCTCGCCCATTGCAGGTTCATTTCTGTGACCAATAAGCAGTGTCATGCCTTGCAAATACCATCATTGCATCCCTTTCCATGAGGACAACATTTCTTCTGTTGATCATTTCCTGAGAAGACCCCTAAAAACACCTGTTTTTTCCTTGGCGCTGGTAGCCTATTATGTACCCGCGCCAATGGGGGAAAATTAACACTGAGCCCGCGCCAATTGGTGCTTTGTCCTATTGTTGCACCCGCGCCACTCTGTTTATGGAAATTTTTTTAAAAAAAGGAGGCGAAGTTTCGATTACAACAACTTCGTGGATGAGTCATCAGGAGTGGTTTCGACTGAATAACCACGGCCTTCCTCCTTTGGCCTCTTGTTTCCACCATATGGGGAACCTCCCAAAGGATAAGGCCTCCCTTCCACTATTGTAGGCATCCCAACCTCCTCCTCTCCTCTATAAATATAGCCTTCATCCATTGATGAAGGGCTGAAGGGCTGAAAGTCTTGAAGTGCCTAAGCTTTGAATCTCCAAATTCCCAAGAGCCTTTGTGCTGTAAGAGCCCTCTTTCTTCCCTCAAGGCCGAATCAAGTAAGGAGACTATCGTCAAGAGACTTTGGAGAGGTTTTCCCTTTCCCTGGCGAGCTTTGCGAGACGTGAACGACTGGAGACCCATCCAAAGGAGACCGCGATGTCAGAACATTGGTTGTACTCTCTTTCGATTGTTATTTAATGAATGATTACGGTTATGGTTCCACTCTGTTTTCACTTATGTTAATATGAGTTATATCCTTTCTGACTGATATATAGTTGCGTACTCTAGATTTTATGCTTGTATTCGTGTTTTTTCTTGCATGTGCAGGTGTCCATCCGCAGAGATCGTGGGAGGATCGTGAGCTGCCGAGGCTGAGGAACAGGAACGCTCTCTTCTATGGATCATAGCATTAGATTCCAGGTAGGCCTCCATCTTTGGTATTTTATTCATAACTAGGAACTTGCGCTGTAACATTTGATGATTGTTGCTAGACCCCTGCTGGGCTAGTAGGGATCGCCTCTGTCCGCAGAGGGGATTTACCTCCTCAACAATTTGGCGACTCCGGTGGGGATCGTCTAGTTTTGATTGTCTCGTTTTGATTGTTTCGTGGTTTTCCTTGCTTGGTTGGCTCTTTTGGGCTGGCTCTTTTTGTGTTTTGGCTTTTGGTTCAGCCCCAGAGAATTAGATCTGACCTCTGCTTTTCCGAATTTTCACCTTTTCATAGTTACCTTGATTGGCGCGAGTTTAGCCCTGACAGTCGCACCAGTTGGCGCAGTTTGCCAGTTCATCACTCGCGATACCCTGTCTGGCGCGGATTACAGCCAGACAGTCGCGCCATTTCCTGTAAGTGGTAGGGTTACCCTTGTTCGGAAGCTTCTTTTGGTCAGTACTTTTCTTCTAGGTTTGTTTTGGATTCTGCTTGAAGTGGTGAGTCTGGTCTTGGTTGGGAGAAATTCTTTGTTTTTTTATTTTCAGGCGTTAGCGCTTGTTGTTAGTTAGCAACCCGCGCCAATTAGCCATTGGCGCTAGTTGTCAGTGATAAAGTCGCGCCAATTGGTGCCAATTGGCGCTAGTTTTCAATGGACAAGTCGTGCCAATTTCAGGGTGTATGAAAATTGAGATTTTTTCCCTTAATCCTTCACCAGTGTGTCTTTCCTCTATATGAGCATAGATTACATTGGTCATTATTTGGAAAGTCTTCTTTCTATGATTGTTTGATGTAAAAGGGAATGAATGCCTTGTTTTGATCTCATGCTTTGGAAGTCCTCTTTGTGTTTGACCTCATATGTCTTGTCACCTTTTGAGGGATTTCGTGACAAAGTGTTTGAAACAACGATTGCATTCTTAGTGTTTGTTTACATCTCTTTTGCATTCATCCTTCTTTAAGGAGATTTGCGTTTATTTAGTTTTCGTCTCAAAGTGTTCTTTTTGTTAAAATGCATTAGGTCACACTGCATTGAAAAGAGTTTTTTGAGATTTATCATTGAACTTAGATTACATTGTTTAATGATTGAAAACTAGAAGTCGCTTTGAGTGCATTCTCTTTCATTAAAAGCATGCATTAAGTAGATTCTCATTTCATCGAAAAATGCATTGAGTGCATTCTTATTATTTGAAAAGAAAAAGGAAATTGTGCATAGATTAGAATTGCATAGTTTTCGAAAAAAAAAGGATTTTGCATAGATTACATTGCATAATTCGCTTCGTTCAATGTTTTAAATTACTTTCGGATAGTGAAAGTCATCTAGTTTGGAAAAGATTTCGTTTGTAGTGTTGTTTTATGTTGCATCATTGTTTGAAGCTCTTCCCTTAACTAGATAGCAGTCATTGAATTGAAAATTTTCTTTTCTCATGTAGCTGCATACAGGAGATTGTCATATGACATACGGTAGGGCCTTGAAACTGAAACATAATTGAAGATCAACCATAAAATTTATTCAATTAACCTAAGGAAGCATTGAAACATTAATGAAACACATTTATAGGTCTAGGCTAGAGACGTGTTTCGGCGTTGTTAAACCTAGTAGTTGTCGTTCGCCTCTTGGCTTTAGACAGCACTAGTACGAACTTGTGCTCCCCGTACTGTCGCGTATATAAAGGGAGACCCCACTAGGTTGATATCCTTTATCCGTAGGAAGCCGAGTCTGCCGCCTTATACCCGTGATACACCGGACACAGCATTCAGGGAGATTTCCTGCACGTACGTTAAGTCCTTGGTTGATTTCTTTTTCATTTTGAAACCAAGGTGTATATTGTAGTTCACGGTTATTTGGTACACCCTTTGCCTAGAATTCCTGAGTAGTCATTTCGATCTTTTCTGACTCTTTAAATTTGAAAAGGTCATCAAGCGCTTGTCCTTTCACGCTTGTTTCCAATTTGAAAGCGATAGAGTCACCTTTTTCCTGTTTCTCGACTCTTAAAAGATGAAACGGTAGAGTTTTGTTTCAATGTTTTAAAAATTAACTGCCCACGAAATATTCCTGGTTAAAGTTAGTTTCCTTGATTGTTGTCTGAAGATCGTTTCGATGAAATTTTTTTCCGGGTTCACCAACCCCAGAATCCTGATGGGAATCAAATTCTTTTCCTCCTTTTGGAAATGTTGGTGCTCCTTACATGGCAACGTTGTCCCTTCCTGGGTTAACTGTTGGGTTGCCTGTTTGGTTGTTTTCAACCTCTGTGGTCCTAAATGTCTCGGCTACTGTTCAATCAGTTCCTCCGCCTGAACAACATCATGTTGATTCCAAGGTGGACCTCTCCCCTTCTTCGCCTGTTTCTGCATCCTCATCTTCTACTTCGCCTGGTGAAAGTCTGGATTCGAGTAACCAGGTGGCTAAGAAGAAGAAGAAGAAGACAAAGAAGAAGAAGTCTGATAAAAGAGAGGCTAAAGCTACAGCTGCTGCTTCTAATGCACCTCCTTTTGATAAACCTTCCAAGCCCTCGCGGAAAGTCAAGTTCCCTTGCATGTTGTGCACGGGAGACCATCTTCTTCGAGACTGCCCTGGCATTCCCAAGGTGCTTGAGGCATGGTCCAATGGCCGCCCACCATTGCCTTTGGCTTCCAGGAGTCAGGTTGGGGGTACGTCTTCAACTGGTGCTGGTAAGGCTCCTAAGAAGCAGGGTAAGATTACCAATCCCTGTAAGTTGTGTGAAGGGCACCATGCCATTCACCTTTGTTCATATATGGATGAAGCCAAGAGAGTTTTGGACAACTTAACTGGTTCTACACCATGCCTTACAGCTGGTTATAATCGGCTTTCTTTGAGTCCTCTGCCAGCTGATCCTACGATTGGTCAAGCGTCATCCTTGGTCGATCCCACTTCCTCAGAAATTCGGATTCAAGAATCCATTCCCGACCAACCATTGGTCGTAGGATCGGTTGAACTGGCCCCGTCCGTGGTGCACCAGGTCTTTTCTGTCGAGAGTGGATCTCACACCCCCCATGTCCTTCTGATTTCTTCAGACTTGGAGAAAGATTCTCCTGTCCCTGTACTTCAAGAAGCTGCTCCTCTGCCCCCCATGATGGAGGCTCCGGAGGATATCCCTCCCACCTTCGAGATGGAGGTCACGGAGGGTACTTCTTCTTCCGTAACATCAGGGGAAGACCTTTGCATTTCGATGGTAGCCCCTACGAGTAGTTTGGTCACTTCCTTTGATTGGAATCGATTTGCAGGATTTCGCCTTCCGTCTTATGTGCCTTTCGAGATCACAGTACAGGCTCTTGGTCTGGTTGTACCCAGCACCATTATAGACGAAGGTGCCTCTGTTAGTATTATATCTTCAACTACCTGGCAATCTTTCAGTTCGCCGCCGCTTGCGCCCGTTACGCAGAATCTGTTGACATTCAATAGAAGAACGAGTCAACCGTTGGGGATCCTTCTAAGGTTACTAGTTACTTTGGGAGGTAAAACGATCCATATGGACGTGATGGTTGTTCCAGGCCCCTTGGATTTCAATATGCTTTTGGGGCGCGATTACACCTATGCCATGGGAGCGCTTGTATCCTCCCTTTTTCGTGTGGTATGTTTTCCGCATGAAGGACGGATCGTGACCATTGATCAACTTTCATTCTTTGGTCCTGATGTGGCAGCTGGCCCGGCATCATCCCTTCCTAGTTTTTATCCACCTATTGTATCTGCCCCACCGCAGGTCAACTATGTGGCTACCTACCCCGTGCCTGTGCTGAGTGATGATGCCGTCGTGCATCAGGTACTGGGGGCATTGGGTCCTGACTTCCAGGATGTTTTCCTTCCATCAGGAGTGGAAGTCTTGGAAGCTATGACTTCTTGTTCATTATGATAAGGTTGTTAGAGCACGGTTTCCTCCCTGTGTCAAGCTCTTTAAAAAATGAAACCAGGTTGTCGGAGCAGAGTTCCTTGTCTTGTGTCAGGCTCCTTAGAAAATGAAACAGGGTTATCGGAGCAGAGTTCCTTGTCTTGTGTCGAGCTCCTTAAAAAATGAAACAAGGGTGTTTGGAGCATAGTTCGTCTGCTTGTGTCAAGCTCCTTAAACCATGAACCAAGGTGTTTGAGGATAGTTCTTTTAATGTGTCAACCTCGTTAAAATAATGAAACACATTTTTGTTCAATTCGAGTCTTTGATCAGATCTCGTAAAATCCCAGTCGAGTCTTTCTTAGATCTCGTAACTTGAACCTTCACTCCATCTGCCTTTCATATGGACTGAAGCTTGGGGGGCATGTACCTCGAGTTGAGTCACCATCCTGGGGGCATGCTTACTTTTTCAAGCATAGTTTGTTTCCGTTTCAAGCTTGTGTAAAAATGAAACCGGTTTCAAGCATAGTTTATCCGTTTCAAGCTTGTGTAAAAATGAAACCAACTTCAAGCAGAGTTTCCTGATTTCAAGCTTGTGTAAAAATGAAACCTTTCCTTTTACCCCTTGTGATTGCCATTTTATCAGCCTATTTTGCCAGATGAGCCTTGGTTTTCTCACTCCACCATCACTATCTGCTTGGCCGATCATATGCCTTCACTTGGTTGTTTTACCCATTCCTAAGGAACCACTGTGATGAGTTGTCTTGTTAGCCAGCCTCTTGACTTTTATCATGTTTTAAGTAGTTCCACTGTTATCGGAACCAGTAGCTACCCTTTATAGCACTCGTTCCTCTAGGAGGAGTCACCTTTCAGCTCTTTTCTGACTCTCTAAATATGAAAAGATTGCCGAGTCCCTTGTCGTTTCGATCTCGTTAAAGTGGCTACGAAACGACATCTACCCAGTATACGTTTACCCCTTTTTCGGGCTGGGATAGATTGATTACGAAAAAGGAATACCCTATCCTATCGCGACTAGGAAGTTTTCTCGGATATTGTTTTCTACCTTTTCGGATCTGAGGAACTATTTACGAAAAGGGACCTTTGGAGTTTACTTTTCTGCTGTCTTTTCAAACTCTCTAAACATGAAAAGACGCCGAGTTCTTCCTTTGTCAGACTCGTTAAACCTAAATGACATCGGAAATTGTCAATCATGATGTTATTCGAGTTTCTACTTCCTAGGGCTCATTAAATGTACTAGGATGGATTCGTCCGAAGGACGGATTTATATGACAAGCATATGCTATCCTCTTCAAGCTTGTGTAAAAATAAAGAGGTACTCACCGAAATGGTGGGGGGAAAATGGAACCATCATCGTTGTCGTCGGCTGTATGTCGCTCTTGAACATGGCACTTGTCTGCATTCGTGTCGGGTTGGGGACATATCATCTCGTTGCCTCACTTTGCCTCCGTGGGTTTGGATAATCCTTTTTGACCTCTCCTCTGCTCATTGCCTCGTCACCATGACCTCTGATCCGTTGATGTCAAATACTGCCAAGTCCACTGTCATGCCGTTTATATGTTCAATAGAAGTTGGCCTTTGCGAATATCAACCTTCCTCTGATCCTCATACGATCCTAATTCACAAAAAAACATCATGTTCCTTTGTCTCATGTCGATGATGTGGGAAACATTATGGCCCACCTTCGATCAAGGTCACTTCCTGTCGACTTCAGCTCATTATCCAGGAAGCTGATCTAGAGACTCCTTTATGGTACCTTGGAGCCTGCATGCCTCAATGGCAGGTTCGTCGCATTCGACGTGGGGTTTTCATCATTGGCCTCCGATCGAGTGATTCTACGGGTGTTCGATGCCAGCTCATTGATTCACACGCCGTAGATTGTACCTGTAGTACCTTGAGGGCCATTGTCATTATTGGTGGTTCTTCTCGCGTCTGTTAACAGCTTTCATCATTGGCTGGTAATCAGACGATGTTCTTCCATGTTCGACTTCAGCTCACATATTCGCATGCTTGAACTTGTACTTTGTTTGGGTCGAGATGGAGCGCAAGACCCTGGATTGTGTCTGTTGTAATCCAGGCTACGATTGTGGATTATTATCATTATGTATATGACTCACTGATTGGATGGCTGCGACCATACCTGAGTCTATTTATTTGATCCTCGCTGGATGGCTGCGCCCATACCCTGGATCCGGATTATAGTGTACTCTGTTTTGGATGGCTGCGCCCATACCGCATATACATCATGTACTTGAGATATCAGTTGTATTTTTCTGCGCAGGTTTTCCGATGGCGGGGCTTCAGTTGAACATGTTCTCGTAAATCATTTCACCCCTCTCTCTCTCTCGGGCCTCATGCTTTAGGGGGCATCTGTTACACAGTAATTTGTCACCATCCCTGCAATCCCCGTCTCGCCCATTGCAGGTTCATTTATGTGACCAATAAGCAGTGTCATGCCTTGCAAATACCATCATTGCATCCCTTTCCATGAGGACAACATTTATTCTGTTGATCATTTCCTGAGCAGACCCCTAAAAACACCTGTTTTTGCCTTGGCGCTGGTAGCCCGTTATGTACCCGCGCCAATGGGGGAAAATTAACACTGAGCCCGCGCCAATTGGCGCTCTGTCCCAGTGTTGCACCCGCGCCACTCTGTTTATGGAAAGTTTTTTAAAAAAGGAGGTGAAGTTTCGATTACAACAACTTCGTGGATGAGTCATCAGGAGTGGTTTCGACTGAATAACCACGGCCTTCCTCCTTTGGCCTCTTGTTTCCACCATATGGGGAACCTCCCAAAGGATAAGGCCTTCCTTCCACTATTGTAGGGATCCCAACCTCCTCCTCTCCTCTATAAATATAGCCTTCATCCATTGATGAAGGGGCTGAAAGGCTGATAGTCTTGAAGTGCCTAAGCTTTGAATCTCCAAATTCCCAAGAGCCTTTGTGCTATAAGAGCCCTCTTTCTTCCCTTAAGGCCGACTCAAGTAAGGAGACTATCGTCGAGAGACTCTGGAGAGGTTTTCCCTTTCCCTGGTGAGCTTTGCGAGACGTGAACGACTGGAGACCCATCCGAAGGAAACCGCGACGTCAGAACATTGGTTGTACTCTCTTTCGATTGTTATTTAATGAATGATTACGGTTATGGTTCCACTCTGTTTTCACTTATGTTAATATGAGTTATATCCTTTCTGACTGATATATAGTTGCGTATTCTGGATTTTATGCTTGTATTCGTGTTGTTTCTTGCATGTGCAGGTGTCCATCCGTGGAGATCGTGGGAGGATCGTGATCTGCCGAGGCTGAGGAACAGGAACGCTCTCTTCTACGGATCATAGCATTAGATTCCAGGTAGGCCTCCATCTTTGGTATTTTATTCGTAACTAGGAACTTGCGCTGTAACATTTGATGATTGTTGCTAGACCCTTGCTGGGCTAGTAGGGATCGCCTCTGTCCGCAGAGGGGATTTACCTCCTCAACAA